>JAUTDX010005781.1:0-33721 GCA_030844895.1 Ambrosia x helenae
ATATTCTATTTAATAAAGTTTAAACTTATTCAAAACTCACTTCATTAGTACTTAGTAGTGTAAAAAATCACTTGAGTTGTGTAAAATAATCTTGGTAGAACGATAGTCACTTCTTTAACATGAAAACTCACCAAGAGGACCACCTGATACCACAATTTATGAAATAACTTTAACAACTCGACCTATGTAATATCATAAAAACAATCACGAATTACAACAAACGTGTTGCATTTTATTAAATCATAAGCTATGAGTTTGGACCATTCCAATGTAACTTACAAGGTTCATTAAGCGTTTTTATTTTAAAAACAGATCTTAATCCTAATCTACTCATATTAGTAGTCTATTTTAAAACAGATCTTAATCCTAATCTACTCATATTAGTAGTCTATTCTAACACCTTGATTTAAAACGTTTTATGAAGGAGACAATTTATCGATATAATATCTCTTGGGGATCATTGAGTAGTTTAATATCATAAAATTAACTTCTTTAAGGTAAACTGATATAAGAATATATGGAATGTTTTTAGAAAGAGAAAATTGCTAAAATAAACAGTTGACCAAGCATATTTGCCAAAATAAACATCTGATGTGTGACGAGCCACTCTTTTGCGTTTACCAATCAGATGATTACACGTGTAAAATCTTCAGACGCTTTAATTTTAAAGGTCTCTGCATCTAAACTTTATACGCGAGGTTGTTGTTTAGACGCATCCTTCGCGTCTAAAGAATAGGTTAGCCCTTTGCATCTAAACAACAACATCGCGTCTAAAGTTTAGACGCAGGGAACTTAAAAATTAAAGAGTCTGAAGACTTTACAAGTGTATCATCTGATTGGTAAACGCAAAAGAGTGTATCGTCGCTAATGTTTAAACGTATCAGGTGTTTATTTTGGCAATTTTCCATTTTAGAAAACAACTAATAACAAGTCAAACTCAAAACCTTACCCAAAAAAAATTACAACAATAATAAATATAATAAAATTATAATAACTTTTTTTTGAGATGACCAACAAAACATTTATGCACACTACCTAGGGGAGTCCCCACACTATGGACAGACCCCCACGACCAACCAATGGAGAGCCCATACGTACCTCGGGCGGCTGGCGTAGTCAGGCCCGCCCATGCAGTTTCCAAAACGGGGGGGAAAACCCAACCCCTCACCCTCCGAAGGCATGACGGTGAAGGACTGGTAAAACCTGGGCGAGATCAGGACTCGAACTCGTGACCATAGGCCAGGAGTCATCATCATTTCTTATTATGTCTTTCGTGGGAATCAAACTCAGGATCCCCAAGAGGGATCCCCGGTCTATTCACCAACTGAGGTATCCGTGAAGGACAGAATTAATAATAACTTATTAAAATGTTTTTACTTTTTCAAGAAAATCACAAAACAAGTTATAGCAAAGATGCAATGACGCTGACTGACTATTAAAAGTGAATCCCCAATTTCTTCTGCAATTCACATTCCCTTCCCTTCCCTTCCTTCTCAAAAAACTCTAGGGTTTCTCTTCATTAAAGATTTCACAAATCTTTCTTTCTTCACCATAAAAATCAACCCTTTTGGTCTAATCATCCAAAGACATGCATCACCCATATAAAAATCCTATCTTTGTACTTACCCAGATGAATTTTTAATACAATATTATCATGGATCCGAATGCTGTGGTGTTGGAAATCAGTTCTGATGAAGAGGGTGGTTGGAATAATAAAGATCATGTTGATAGAGGAGTTATTGATGGTAGTGATGATTATAACTGGATATCGGATATTCTTGATGAGGTTAATAGAGATGATTGTGTCTATGATGATGATTCTGATGATGTGGTCTTGGTTGGTGAGGTTTTGCCCAAAAAAGCCAAGGAGGAAATTGGCACCAAAGTCTGCTTCTTTGATTGACTTTGATGATGACTGTGTGGTTCTTGATCATGACCCGGATAAGCCTCCCGAGGCCCGGAAAGATGACCCGAGTGATCGTGGCGATGAGGATGATGATGATGAGGATGATATTGTTGTTGTTAGTGAAAAGGGGCAGGTTTGGATTTTATTTAGTTATATGCATTTTCTCTAGTTTTTGCAGATTATTATATAATTGTATCGTATGTAGGATTGTGTTAAACAGTTTAAGATGTCATAGATGATATGATGATGATAATAATAATGTAATGATGCTAATGAGATACCACCCATGTTAGTGTACCCAGCCCACTTGTTATATCGCGTCATATGGGCTATATTCGGGGCCATATGGGTATGTCGTCGCATGTGTTATTTCTTTGTTAGTCAGAACATCTACGGCCGTATGATTTTGCCTCATACGGCCCATATCACCATTTTTGCCGCGTCATATGACCCATATTGCCGTTTTCTCCCATGTTATATGGCTCATATGGATTTGCAACCTGTATGACATGTCAGAGGTGTCTGAATAGTGTGTCGGTGGTGTTTGTTTCATTATCCCCTAATAGCATGTTGTTTGAGTTGCAGGTGGCATGTCGAGATTATCCCCATCCAAGACACCTTTGTATCAAATTTCCGTTCTCATCTACACCAAACCAAAGTCACTGTGATCAGGTAACTGCATAATTCAGTCTAATTGTTCTTTTGAAGCTGCAACAAACGATTTCTAGATTAGTATAATCTTGTTTTGATGTATTCCTTTTTGTTTAAATTACAGTGCTACTGTTATGTTTGTGATTCACTTGCTCCATGTATCTATTGGGGCAACGGAAGTGGTGGCGGTATCGATCATTGTCTCGCCACTGATAAAAGTGATTTCTGGAAAGTTGAGAGACAAAATTCTAAAAATGTTGGTAAAGATGTCGGTGTTGCACCTTTGAAACCGGTCCCTCAAACTCCTTCCATCGACCATAGTCAGACCCTGGTGTCAAATCCTATCCAGGCTTGCCCTGTACCATCTAGTTTTGTACCCCTGAACATTGCTAACCAAGATCAAAGCTCGTTATTGTTATCTAGGAACAAGTTTCAACCCGGTTTAGTCTCCCAACAGTTGACCCGAACAAGTAGCTGCACCGTTCCAGGAGGTAGGTGCACCATGGTTATAACCAAGCCACGCCACTTCACAGACCCGTATTTAAAAGAACAGCTTCAGATATGATTGCTCCAACAGCAAACCGATATATCTATAGCCCGTATTATAGGGGGAATTACAGAAACCATTTTACGCCCTCTTCGCAGCCAAATATTGTCAACACTGCTGTTCCTTTTTCTCCAAGGTCAAACAGCTCGTTTGACTGTCCGTCACATTTCCAACCAAATGTAGACCCACGTATTGAGGCCCCGGTTTTGTTTCAACCCAACCCAGTTCCGTTATCTTATCAAGTTCAAGGGAATTCTTCTCTGCCGCAATATGCAGTTCCTCCTGAAGCTTCCCGGCAAGAAAGTCAAAGGTCAACAGCTGACCCGAAATTTTTTCAAGGAATTAATTGGCCTCAAAGTCAGATAAACCAGCAACCTGGTGCCGCCCAAAGCTCGTTACCTGAAGGTGTGGGCTTGACCAACCAGCCCTCACTTGCAAGTGGTTCTGGAGGCGTGGTAGATTATGAGTATGATAATTGGATGTTTAACAACCAGCCCCGTGAAGGGGGGGGTCCATGGATGGTTGGTTGAGTGAGTTTTCTCCCGACCCTGGTTTCATGGATTCAGGTACGATATTTGACTTTTAAGGCTTCTGGCGTTGGTATATACATGTTTTATGAAGATGCGTTGTTGCCTTCTGCTTAGGTTAGCAGGAAGTGAAAGGCAACATTGGCGCATCTGATTGTGTTTTTATAATTTAGTTGCATAAAACTTTTAAGTGAAGAGAACTTGTACGAGGTATTTTATCTTCAAGTATGATTATGAATCTTTATTTATCAGCAAATGAAATGTCAAAATCTTATTCCAAGTGTGATTGTTCATCAGACGTATAGTAAAGCTTTATGCGGCCGTTCACAGCCCACTACACATAGGACGGTCTAGTGCTGGGACCATTGGTCTTTCCATTAACATGTTTATAAAAGTCGAGGCCAGCTTGAGATTATGCCTTAAGCCCAGGAATGGACCGATACGGCGATACCTTATCAAAGCCCAGTCGGGATCAACTATCAAGTCTTGCTTAAGGCTGAATACAGCTCAGGACAGTACGTTTTTGTTTTTGTTTTTACACAGGTTAAGTTCATAGGGGTTAACAGATTAATAAACTAGTTATAACCATGTCATGAATTACCACCCATTATCATCAATAAAACATTGAAGACTATCCTTATCTCATAACTACTCTAAGCCTGATCAAGATTATGCTTTGGGCATATCACCATTTACATCCTCATTTCCTGTACCAACATGATGGCAAATACACTGTTATATCTAATTTTAATTATCAACCCAACCTTCTCAATAGATTGGGTCGGGGTTGAACATCAAAGAGGATAACGATTTACTAATATGACACCTCACCTTTAGACCATTATGACTTGAGTTTTTAAAAATGGACGGACGTCAAACCAGTCTGTCCAGTGAACTAGTAAGACAACCGGTCGAGCTGGATAGAAGAACCGGATGACATTGTAATTCATATAAATTATAAATCTATAGTTTAGAAAAATATGAAAATAGTTTACATTCTATAAAATTAAAGTGTTGCAAAATAGTATCTTAATTGCTACATTTCATGTATTGAGTAGCAAAAATATTAATTATAAAAATAAATTGTTCTAAGATAATAGATAAAAACATAGATAACTATATAAGTAACAAATAAAAAAAATAGGAATTAAAATAATATGAAAATAATTAAAAAAAAACAGCCACATACCTGCATGCTGCAGGTGTCCATTTATGTTTTGATAACAACATCAGTATACTTCACAATTTGATTATGTGATGAGAATCCAATTGATAGGTTAACTTTATACACATATTAATATAATTAATAATAATATATAATATATACATTTAGCAATGCTTTTACTTTTCCTTTTTTTTTGTATAAAAAACTAACGGAGCTTTCATTTCTTTTTTGCCTGCATTTGTTTTTAAGGGATAAATGTATTCATTTTCGAAAGGAAAAAAGTGTCGTCATTTTCATTCATATATGAGAAATAGTGTCGTCATTTTTAATATTATATAGAAAAGTGAACTTAATAACTTCAGAAGTTAAACAGATTTTCTCTCTACCACCCCCGTCACCCTCTCCACCACCCGTCTGTCCGGTTTTGTGCCACCATTGCCAGAAAAGCGCCTTCCATATGCCAGTTTGGTGCCGTCGCCATGGTGCCAGATCAGTTAAGGATCGATCTTCTCCACACAACCACGGATCGATCTTCTCCACACAAAACCACGCCGCCACCGCCATTGCTTGTGTTACAGTCGCAGTGGTCTTGTGGAAATGGGAATCAACACTCGGGTTTGGTGAAAAATCAAAGATGAAGAATTAAATAGAGAGAGAGATACGAATGAATGGTAAACTTTACTAAACGGGTCAATTTGGGTCTTACACCAATTATACGAGTAAGAATGAGCCACTATTATAAAACTTGCTAACCAAAAACAAGTCTACATAAGCATGCCACTGACCAGTTGGCCAGTCCTAGTTGCTGCCACCATCGCCACTTACACCAGCATCTCAACCAGCACTATCACCTCCACCACCTTCGTCACTAGTCGCCATAAAAGCAAAGGTAGCCAGTGAACCAAAATTTCGATTTAGGGGTCAGAATTCTGTTTTGAGCTGACCAAATAGACATTCTTATAGAATGCCCAACTGACCGCACTCAAATCAACTCAAAATCACTTTGACTTGAACATGTTCCGACTAGTTAACGACATGACCCAAACTGCCATTAAGAAGCTTAATTTAAAGCAAATAAGTGGCTCAACCATAGTCCATTACTTAAAATCATCCTCCACAGTCCACACAGCCAACACAAGCGGGTAAGAAAACAAAAGGTGGAATAGATAACAGAGACATTCACTTTATTTTTTCCTCCAAAACAACTTAGTACTGATCAGGCTTTGCTTGTTTCAAACCTTAAGCACGCAACGCAGACAATCCCTCCATGCAACAAATCAAAGGCCTTGTTGATCTCCTCCAGTGTTAAATTGTGCGTTATGTACTCATCAATCTTGATTTCCTGCAAACAAATCACCATGTCACATTTTCAATCCATAATTTATCATCCACCCATCAGTTGAAGTGGGCTGTAATTTACCTTATTCATATACTTGTCAACAAGCTGAGGCACTTGTGAACGGCTCTTGAAACCACCAAAAGCCGTCCCTTTCCAAACACGACCAGTAACCAGCTGAAACGGCCGGGTTGCAATCTCTTGACCTGATGCTGCAACACCCACTATAACAGATGTCCCCCATCCCTGTGTTTTATAAAATCTAGTTTTATATTCATTGTCATATATGATACAGAAAAAAATATTAACAAAATGAACAAGCTACCTTGTGACAGCACTCCAAAGCAGCCCTCATTATGGAAACATTTCCGATACACTCGAAACTGTAATCAACACCTCCATCTGTCATATCTACAAGAACCTGCTGTATCGGTTTGTCGTGGTCTTTTGGATTCACAAACTCAGTCACACCAAAGTCTTTCGCTGCAATTCATAATTGATATAGAATACATTTCAAGCCTAGCATTTCTTTATCTCATCCAAGAACTTTCTATAAGGAAAAAAAAACAACAAAAAAAAACATAAATGATGCATGCCTCGTTCAAACTTTCTGTTGTCAATATCTATCCCAATTATTCGTGAAGCACCTGCTGCTTTTGCACCCTCTGCTACCTATAAAATGGTATTCAGGTTTATACAGTTTTGAGAAAAGCAATGCTGAAATTCACATCCTTAAAAAATAACTACAAACTTACTGCAAGACCGACAGTTCCAAGGCCAAAAATAGCAACATTTGATCCTGCTTCAACTTTCGCTGTGTTCCAAACTGCACCAAGACCTGAAAACAACACACTTCAAGAAAATTAGAACCACACACCTAGCTTTCAAACAGAGCAAGAACATGCTGAAGCGAAGAAACATATACCAGTAGGAACACCACAGCCAAGAAGGCAAACTTTCTCCAAAGGAGCTTTGGGATCAATCTTGGCAACACTTACATCATGCACAACAGTATACTGACTAAAAGTAGACGTCCCCATGAAATGATAAATCGGAGTACCCCTAACCGAAAAACGGCTCTTCATATCGTTCATCATGACACCAACTCCAGTAGCTCCCCTAATTTTCCCACACAGGTTAGTCTTCCCTGACTTACAAAACTTACACTCCTTACATTCAGCTTGATAACAAGGTATCACATGATCCCCGGGTTTCACTTCCGTCACACCTTCACCAACACTCTCCACAATCCTGTCATTTTATCATCAAATACTAATCTCAGCTTTAAACCCTAGAAAACCTAACTAAAGAGAGACCGATAAAAGCCGAATACATACCCAGCAGCCTCATGACCAAGAATACATGGAAAAAGACCCTCAGGATCCTACATGATACAAAATTAAGTCAACAAGTCAAAGCATAGCATAACATAGTCAACATAACAATCCAAACCCTAAGAGCTACACATTTATCACAGATCTAAATTAATAATAATAATAAGTAAGGTACCTTGCCACTCCAAGTGTAGGCATCAGTGTGGCAAAGAGCAGTGAAGAGAATCTGAACACGGACTTCACCGGCTTGAGGCGGCGCAACCTCAACGTCTTCAATAACTAAGGGTTTGTTAGGCTCATACGACACAGCAGCTACATCACAAATTAATATTAATTAATAATCATAATTAGATTATTAAAGTTAAATTGATATAAAGATTTTAGAAATGTTAAAGAAAATGAAATAGATTGAGTAGTAGTACCTTTGCAAGTGATAACCTTTCCTTGAGTAGCCATAGCCGATCGACGGATGATACACGAACAGTTGGCTGTGTTATAGAGAGAGTGAGAGAGAGAGTGAAAAGGGTATGGAATGTGAGGCTGGAGATGCGGTACAAAGCCCACGTTTATTGACGTTTACGATATCTGGATCCGATTCAGGATCCGAATAACGAATATACTGGATCCGATTCAGGGTCGAAAACACTGGATCCGATTAGGATGTGGGCTTTAAAGTTTAAACTCACGGAGGTGAACAAATTGGATTTTTGGCCCAATGTAATTTGGAATGGATCCGAGTCAGTTTTTTGTGAAATTGGTTTGGGTTGGGTTCAAATACACAAATCAGATAGTGGTAGCTTGGGTTGGGTTCAAATACACAAATCATATGTCTCTACCAAGTAGGCTAACCTCATATTGGCCACTACGGCTGGTCTTAGTATGACAAAATAGATCAAGCCACATTGGAGTATTAAATACACAAATCAGATAGTGGTAGCTTGGTCGGTATAGGAGCCAAACGGGAACAAAATGGAAACCACGATAGCAAAATGACAAGTTTTAAGAAGTTGGTTTAGAATAAAAAAAACTGATCGAATCACGTAGATAAAGTGTCATGGTTGGTGGATTTCTTTTCTTTCTTTTCTAACTTAGGTATGTTTTTGAGCGTATTTATTTATTTATGTACTTTACTTTTGATATACACTTTATAGGTATGGTTTAAAACTTAAAAGTAGTCTGGAATGGGATGGGAATCATACGAAAACTGAACTCTGTGGTACTTATAGGGAATTAATCCCCATATTGTGGATATTAACACTAGTTTTAAACAACATACCCTCAAACCATCCGCATTCTCATTCTAAAGTCTTTAAGGTAAAACACATCCTTAATTTGAACGATCTAGTTGATATAAAGTGGAGTACAAGGAACATATATGAATTACTTAGAAAAGTTGTGGAGTTGAAATGAATGAGCTTACCAGATGGACGATGGTAATCTCACCGATGGCTTCTTAGGTTGGTGAAATCATGCGTGTATACCCACTAAAGTGATGCGGGTTGTCAAAACCTTATAGCCATTTGGTTGCTAGACAACACATATACCTTGATACACTAGTACACAAGTTAATATTTGATGCTATGTGGATTTTTTTGATGATGCTGTCATATATACAAGCCGCATCAATATTACAAAATCAATTAAATGGTGTTTTGTGTTTTATTAGATGGTGCTATCATATGGGGTTTGTTAATTGGTGCTATATCATTTATTAGATGGTGCAGTTCATTAATAAAATAATAATAAAAGATGGTGGAGTTCATGAATAAAAAAATAATAAAAATTCAAATGGGTCCAATGTTAAAATAAGAGAAAATGATCAAAATGGCCCGTTGACCGTGTGATTTGCCAAAATGGCCCTCTCCCGTCTCTTTGGAGAGACGGTTCCGAGCCTGAACCGTCTCCGAAGAGGCTTTAGTTTACAACCAATAGAAAAACCAACACGTGGCGTCTCCGATCCCGAGGACTGTCAGGCGTCTCCCGAGACGTGTCATAGCCGCCAAGTCGTCTCCGGTGGGCCCTTGAGACGTCTCACTGACGGCCGAGCTCAAGCCGTCTTCGGCTCGGCTTGAGCCGTCTCCAAGCCTTCCTGAACCGTCTCCAGCCGTATGTCATTCAACGAAATTTGTTTTTTTTTTTTCAATTTTTTCTATTACAATATTTGGGATTTAAATAGGTAGCACATCTTCATCTTATCTTCTTATATCTACTTCACTCTAATTGTTATCAAGTATGTGCTCCAAGCCTTCAAACTGTATTAATCAGATTTGACTGGTTATGATTCACTGATGGTTACCATTTTGCTTGTTATGATTTGCTAATAGTGTGTTAGTTGTGTTTTCTGTTTTTATTGGTTTTTAGATTGTATGTTTCTTGAATTAGTGTTCTTATAACGTGCAATTCGCTGAAATACTATATTGCTCCACTTAGATGTAGGGAACTTTCTTCTTTATGTGCAAACTCATGTGCTTTTAAGTACAGTTGGTAGAATTGTTATCAAATGTGTGCTACAGATTGTTATCAAGTAAAGCGCAGTGTGAATAGAGATATCTATAATCGTTGTAGGGAACTTTCTTCTTTATGTGTTTTCTGTTTTTTAGATTGTATGTTTTGTGAATTCATGCTCTTAAAATGCGCAATGCGCGCGTCGCTGGTTTTGTTAATGAGACATTTTTTTTGTCAGGCGGTTTCTACGGTTCGGGTTACAAGGTTTGAAGAGTTCGTTTTGGCTGTTAAGTGTTTGAAGAGTTACAAGGTCAACAACTTTTGGGCTGCAAACTTTTTTGGGTTTCATTTGGAAAACATGTATTGTGTACCTTTATGTTTCATTCCGAAACGCTTACGTTTTTTTGTAAAACGGATTTAACTGTGTTTTTTGTTATGTTAATTCTAACTTTTGCCATATAATATATATTTGTGTATTGATTAAATTGTATAGCTAGTAAACCTGGAAATAGATTTCCTGGAAATTTTTATAATATTATAAAAACAAATGCATTTTGTTGAAAGTTTAGGTGATGTGGTTGTCAGTTCCAGGTGTCACCATATTGTTGTATTTGGAAATCTTTTGTTGATGTTGTTGCAAGTATTAAATGAGGGTAGTCATTGTAGCCGCATCATACAATTTATAATTTGATGATGCCCTATCTTTTGATGGTGTTGTTCCACTGCACCTTTAAATCAGTTTTGTACTAGTGATATGGGTATTTGTAATTCGGATTCTAGATAACTTTGCAGCTCTCAAAGTGACACTTTTTATTTGGTTTGGTTTGGTTTAATCGGTGTGAACTTAATTAACCATATATTGATTTTTAAGAAAACGTACTATATAAATAAAAAACAAGGGTAATAACTACAATGACAAAGAAAGGAACAATAAAAATCATGTAACAGGTCAAAGAGATGAAAACATTACTAAGTCCAAAAGTTGGCATCATTATTACTCTACAAACCCCTGTTTCCTTCTTTAAGACGCAAGTCACGCAACAAACTCATGCTTGGACTAACAACTTCATTATAATAATTTAAAGATTATAATCAACTTTATAGTTTTTAGTTTACGTAATTGGTTTTTAAGATATGATACCAATGAGTTGTAGCTCAATTAGTATTGGAGGAGAAGTGGAGATTTGGCTTAAAAGTCAGTGGTCTCAAGTACGAATCCGATCCCAACCGGGTTTCATTCTAGTGAGCTTTTAGGCGGCGAGTTTTTCCAAGAACTGGAGATGGTGAGCTACTGAGCTTCAGCAACCTAGTGTTGTCTGTGATTGTAGGTTGATGGGTCGCCTTTTGCCATTGAGTTACCTTAGATAGCCGGACTTTTATTTGTTAACCGTTTAAAAAGCATTTCGTTTTCAAATAACTATGAATATTTTCTAACTGTTGAAATATCACCAACAACTCCGACGGACATTCATTGACAAATTGTCGGTTAGGAATCCGTTGTATTTAAGTATTATGGGCTTTATTTAAAGAAAGTTAAAACTAAAATATTTCAATTTACTGCAAATAAAAAATATATAATAAATTTATTAAAAAAAATACAAAATCTTAGCTAATTTCGTGAATTAGAAATTCACCTAGAGGGGAGTGAGAGTCCCAAACGCTACTTCCCTTAGAGCATCTACATCAAAAGTTTGTGGGTGAAGTCCGGATCTATATGGATATATAGCCCGCAAACAAGGAAAAGCAAACTTCATTGTTGAGGTGTAGTTTTGTATGAGAAGTTTGTGGGAGAAGTCTGGAATTTCGGACTTGAAAGCGGACCAAAACTGGGCCCTCCCTTTCATAACTACAAATATCGAGGGTGTTTGGGATTGAAGTAATAAGTCAATAAGTTGTTTGTGTAACCCAAAAGCACTTTCTGTTTTGACTTTTGGCTTTTAAGGGTGAAAAAGCTGTTTTTGAAAAATTAGAAATCATGGCTTTTGACTTTTGGAAAAAAAAATACAAATTTACCACTCATACAACCAATATTCGCAATAAGTTAAGCGAAACACTTAAAAAAATAACAATTTATTGAATTTTTGACGTTTCTCATCTCAAAAGCTAATCCAAACACTTTTTTAAAACTCTTTTTCAAAAAGTCATAAGCCAATAAGCACTTTTGACCAAAAGCACTTTTGCATTCCCAAACTCAATCCCAAACACCCTCATCATATTTTGTGAGAAGTGTGAGAAAGATTAAAAATTGACATGTATGCATCATGAGTTAGATTCACACTTCTCACAAAATATTACATTTGTACACTAACTTCACTATGTATGCAGTATGTTATAGTTCTAATTTTTTTTAATGAGATTTGTGGATGTAGAAAAAATTAGGGTTTTTGAAGGAAGTTTGGAGTCTAATACAAGTGACGCTAAGGTGGATGTTTAAGGAGGTTTCTTGATGGAGACGATCATAGGCTCGATATACAAACACACACACACACATATAAACATACATATGGGGACCCGACATGCCACCATTAATTTTAAGTGAAACCCACCGTTTGAAGATCTACTGTGGAACCGTTGGCTCAACAGCTCACCATAAATAACTTGGCTTCAAGCGAGACTCGAACCTATAACCTCCACATTAGAAAATCATGAGGCTACCAATGCACTAGAAGCTCATTAACGATACCAATATATATCTCTTTCCATTAGGCTTGGTATAATCACATAAAGTAAAAAAGTTTATAAACTTTTCCCATTTACGTAATCACAAACCTGGAGGGTGTTTGGGATTGAGTTTCAAAACAACTTGTTGACTTATTGGCTTTTTCAACAAGCCAATAAGTCAATAAGTTGTTTGTGTAACCCAAAAGAACTTTCTGTTTTGACTTTTGGCTTTTGGCTTTTAAGGGTGGAAAAACTGTTTTTGAAAAGTTAGAAATCCTGACTTTTGACTTTTGGAAAAAAATTACAAATTTACCACCCATACAACCAATATTCACAATAAGTTAAGCGAAACACTTAAAAAAATAACAATCTATTGACTTTTTACGTTTCTCATCATAAAAGCTAATCCAAACACTTTTTTAAAAACTCCTTTTCAAAAAGTCATAAGTCAATAAGCACTTCTGACCAAAAGCACTTTTCCATTTCCAAACTCAATCCCAAACACCCTCCTGATTTCACTATGTACTTGGTTAATAAATTTTTTATTTCTTTATAAACGTGCATGAACCACATCACTCTAAAAATTATATTAACTCATTCAATACATATGCTTTATATATACTAACATATCAACATCAACACTCTTATATATCTATTGTAGATTGATCGATCAAGCAAGTGTGTGTGTTAGAGAAGGAGTCTTGTTTAATGGCAGGAGAGTCTTCATCAAATCTAACCATAATTGTTCATAAAAACCCTTCTGAATCTCATCTTTCTGAACTCGGTATCAAATCTTGGCCCAAGTAATCTCTCTCTCTCTCTCTCTTGGAAGTTGTACTTTGTGCATGCATGATATATACATAGAAGCTACTAAGCTAGAACAAGTAATATATTAGGGTTTGAATTCATTCATATATATTAAATAAATAATAATTAATATAATGAATTTAATTTGAAGGTGGGGATGCTCAGCAGGAAAGTACCAGTTGAAGTTTGATGCAGAAGAAACATGTTATCTACTAAAGGGGAAAGTGAAAGTGTACCTGAAAAACACGTCGGAGATGATATCGGAGTTTGGTGCCGGTGACCTTGTCATCTTGCCAAAGGGTCTTACTTGTACTTGGGATGTCTCTGTTGCCGTCGATAAACATTACAAGTTTGAATCATCATCATCATCTTCTTCTTCTTCATGATATCGTTTTGATCTATTATATCCTTTTTATATTTGTTTATATTTTGTAATAGTTTTATTCTTAGATGTGTTTTTATCACTATATTTATATGAAATAATGAAATATGATATAAGTTACAAAAGTAGGGTAAAGATCGATCAATACAAAATGTTTTTTGGTAAGAACTGTGAGAATCAAAAAGGGTAAAAAAAAATTATTTTTTTTAAATTTTTTTCTCATATGGTTAAACATACTTTCTAGATGAATAATACAAAAAAAAATTTAAAATTTTTTTAGTGTAATTACGTTATTAAAGTAAATACATTAGTTTACACTAAAGTAATTATGTAATTACTCTACACGTAATTACTCTACACCAAATTTTTTTTTTAATTTTTTTTTTAGTTTTCAATACTATAATACATGTTTAACAATATGGGAAAAAATTCGAAAAAAGAAATGCTTTCTTTGATTCTCACAGTTCTTACCAAAAAAACACTTTATACAAGATCTTTACTCTACAAAAGTATAATATTGTTATTTTATTTAGTTGAGAATAAAGAGTAAAATTTTGATTGATGTGAGAAAAATTTAAAATCTTTTATTTGGTTTGTTCAAAATAATTTGGTCAATGCACGTCACGTTCAAACCAATCTTTTATAAGTGTTGCTTTTAATGCTCACTTTGACTGGTCAACAATCCCTTGTTTTTAGATTTTTCTTGAAAAATTACCAAAATAAACATCCACTAAAGTTGAGGGAATTTACTTTTTTTCTGAACGGCAACAGAAGTATATATATATAGCAACCAGCAAGAAGCTGGAAAAACATATACAAAACCGGACAACAAACAAAAGGAAAAGGAAGCCAAACAAAGGCCAACCTACAAGTATTCATACACATCAAACAAGAACCATTTATCCCACGCAGGGGAAAAACATCTAGCTCGTTGACTCACCCACACGAAAGCGTCCTCTTTAATCATCTCCACAACTCTCAGAACTGGAATAAACTTATCCTCGAACACCTTAATGTTACGAGCATGCCAAAGCCTCCAGACTGTTGCCATAGCCACCGTTAGAACCAATTTTCTCCATCTTTTGCCACCCGGGCTTTCCATCAACACCTTTAGGATACCGTTAATAGAGTCCAGATTAGCGGGAACCGGAACCTTAATCCAAACGAAAATATTCCACCAAACGCTTCTGGCCAACACACAACCAGCAAGCATATGATCAACATCCTCAATCCCATATATCGAAATGTTTTAAGTTTAGGAAACTCCCAAAAAAACAACTAAAGAAGTGGAAAAGTCTAGGCCTACCAGTTTTTTTTTTCTTTTTCACCACGATTTTTAACGAGTTGGGGACCTAGCCTTTACACTTTTCATTTCTCACCATAATTTTTAAATGGGTAAGGGTTATTTGTTTCAGTTCTCAATAGGATAGATGTCTGAATAGTCAGACACAGTTTATTCAGACTGTTTGTTTCGTGAGCAGATGCCTGAACCAGTTAGACATTTGTCTCTTACTGGTTCAGTACTTACTCATTCAGAAGTTGCCAAACAACTATTAAGTTTTTTATACCATGGTAAACTTAAAAAAGATTACACAAAATTAAAAAGAATGAAGTTTCATTTAATTTTGTGTAATTCAAAAATTATTAATACGATAGTATCTGTTTATACCAGGTTAACACGATAAGACATAATAATACCTATACATATACCAGGTTAACATGATAAAATATGAACCTGTTTTCCAAACCTGACACGATAAAGAGCACCATCAAACATTAATAGGTAGAATTCCACATAGTAAAAACATATAACTCTAGTACTCGACCCACACAACCTATATTTTAAAAAAAATCTCTAACATTTCTTAACGGGTACTAAACAGGTAAACATGCATTTAACCTGTTTAGACACGAAAATTAACAGGTATATTCATATCTAGCTATTTAGGACAGTACGTAACTTGTTAAGGTCAGACCTGAACTTGTTAAAGTCGTGTAGGTTCGTGTCATGTATTTGTATTCATGTCTAAAATTGCAAGTCCTAGTTGTAATTTACCATGACTTAAAGTTATGGAGTTCCCAAATTATTTGTTTTGGAAAGGAATGATATATTGACTAAAAGTTCGATTGGTACATGAAAGCCATTAATATCTTATCTAATGTCTGTCGTAGTAGAGAATTAAACAGTGACTAAACGTTTGAAATTCTTGTGTTTAGACTTATTCAAACGGTCACTATCGTGACTAATTGACTAATGAAGACGACCTCAAATCAAGAATCCTATGTTAGGAGACAAAGGTTACTATACAAACTTGATAGCATTTTTTTGTAATAAATTATTATTCAACTATTAATTAAGTAGTAGTTTCATATACACTAATCTTTTGACATATTATATTTTCTTGCATAAATGTTTAAGAATAGTGTACATTCTGCATTAAAAACTTGTGTTTCATGAAAATATGATATTTTAGAAATTTGGAGATGATATTCTTCTCCTGATTAAAAATGGTTGCGAATAAAATAAACTAGTATTATACCCGTCCGTTAAGACGAGTTTTGAAATTTACAACAACTAAACTATGGGTACATTGAAGATCTAGATAAGTCTTATCGAACTAAGATTAGTAGGCGCAAAAGTTGGTTAACCCCTATATATGTTAACTCAAAATTTGTTATTCAGTAGGCGTAGTAATTTAACATATTTGCTTTGTGTGTATAGCCTGGAAATATTTACGGGAACTCCAAGGTGATCTTTGAGACAAGAAATCGGTCACACAGGTTGCGTTTGTGACTGTTGGACACTATGACAATCTAGCGTTGCTGTGGGGACACTATGACAATCTAAAATCGCATTGCCACGGGGACGCTATGGCAATCTAAAATCAAGCATAAGTAAACGGACATAGAAAGTCTTTAAAATATATGCCACAAACTTCCAGTTAACAAAGTGCCAAAAACATGTACTATACACATTAAGGATGATGTCCTCTTATTTTAAACCAACTTCCAAAAGAATGTCCATCTTCTTGTCTTCATTTTCCATGAAAAGTGCCGCACGTCTGAACATGAAAATCATAAATGGTATGAGGATGCAGCTATGTAACTTGAAAAGTAACTGGTCAAATTATGCATGCATAGGCTACCAAGAAAACAACCTGCGATTTAAAAATAACCATATACACCATGTTTTAAAAGTTAAATAAATAGAGTAAGTTTTTATCAAAATAAAATATACCAAAATTACAGTGGGGTGTCATGTACTAAACATGAGTGTAAAAAGTAATGAGAAGAACCTGACAATGTGTTGCCTTGTCGATCAGGACCCAATTCCTCAGCAGGTCACTTCCAAGTTATTAGTAGCAACATCTTTGATGAGTAAACCAGCAGCACAACTACATAACAATAGAATACAGTGCTTAACAAAAGACATTATATGAATTGGACTCAAGTTCTTAATTGCCTAGTGAATGCATTTCTATTTTCAGTACTAAAAGTGTAACAAAAAACAAAATAAAATGATGTCACTCTTTTCTATATTCAATATTCTTCTTACTAGGTGCTACATGTTTTGTATCAATAGGAATCGAACATACTCAATAAATTTGTATATTTTAACTTTGTACCTATTGGAATCGAAAGTTTACACTCCGAATTAACCAATCTCTTTAGATTGGAGGTTCTGGGGGAGTCGGGATATGTAAGAATTGATCATGTATATCATATTATCAACATATATTGAGGATGACAGTGCATTCTTCTACTAAACAAAGTTCCAAAAGCATTCCATGTGCGGGGTCAAAATATACACCTTGCCTTCATATTCCATGAAAAGTGTAGGTCCTTTGAATTCTGGAAATCAATATCATAAGTTAAACAATCAATTTCATAAATAGTATGTGGTTACAATTGCATAATACTAAATATTATGTGAAAGCCGCCAAAAAAAAAACAATATGCCATTTAGAAATAAACTGTATAAACCAACAATAAAAGATATAAAAATTATATTAATACACCAAAACTAAAGTGGTAATTAACCGGATTTCTATGATAATGAGCCAACCTACATTGCTCACAAATTACCCTACAAGTGATTTTCCAGTATGATGCCATGATGTTGAGGTGTTGAACTTTTGTTGCAAAATTCTTATGGTTTCAATTATTTGTTGGGCAGTTGATATATGTTTGTTGGGACCTTGTTGCTTTATTTTCTGGTCACCATTTTCCCCACCAAACTGATACCTCAATTAAATAAAACTTTCTATGAGACATGAGTGTTTGTAATTCTGGACAAAAAAAAAATGAAAATAAACTACTGACATTTCATCGAACACCTTATAGGCATCCGAAATGCGTGCAATATTCGATCCATGAACACATGCAAACATTGAATCAGAACATAGAACATGAACAAAGTTATAACTTAAGCTTTGATTCATCCGAAGATTCAGTCAAACATCTATCATTTGTATGAAACAAAAATTAAGAAACCACAAAGCAAAAAAATACCTTAACCCTTGATGTCAAATATTGATGAGAATGGATGCTGAATGCGTTTCTCAACCTTTATATTCGCATCAATTATCTTAACAATCTGCTACAACCTCTTGAGTAGAATAACCAATAGCAAATCTAAAAAAAATATTTATAAAATGTTAATCACTAAAACATGGTAGTGTTTAAATGAATATAAATAACTTAGGATTTCTTCCTGTCACTAAAAAATATATTTTAAGCCTGCTGCAAGGCGTGTAGAGACGACCCTCGTTAAAATTAGGCACAAATAACTTAAGATGTGTGTCCATAATCTCTAACTTAAGTCATTAGGGTCGAGAAGGCATGATCTACATAAATAACTGTCCTAAGCTGCTATTGAACTACAATAAGTAAATCAAAGAATGAAGGCAAATAATGACACTCAAAAGCCTGTAAGGTAATCATATAAGTCATATAACAATTAGTTCAATTATAAATAATGACGACTAATAAGTGCATATTTGCACCAAATGTTGAAAGCACATAACTTAAATGATTAAAAGCTGGAAAGCCGCATATATAACCCATCCATATGCTATGAGTTAGGCAAGATACAACAAAAAACAGTCTTACTAAAGCTTTAGTCATAGAAGGAGTCACGGGAATCAATTGCCTGGATTGCTTTACAGCAAGCTCTTCAAGCCTTTGAGTTCGAACAAACAACTACATGAATAAATAGACATAAGTATGTGATACATAATAACAAATACTGTGTATGTGAAAGATGCTTCAGCTACCTGAGGAGCAGTCTGAGCCCTAGGTGGACCCTGTGCTAAAGTTTCAGCCATGTTTCTTCTAGTTGTCATGCGTGTAGACGCAGAGATTGAGGTCGATTGTATACTAGACGTGTTGCTTTCATTACTCCCAACTATTACAGGCACCTCAGCCAGTGCAGATGTCCACCCATCACCGCCAATCACCGCCAAGCTGCCAATTGGCAAGCTCTGAATAGCACTACTCACAAAAGAAAGTAATCAAATGAATGGAATTGACCTTACACAAAATCCATGATACGAAACTTCAATGAAATCCTGCTGACGAAGCTGACCTTAAACATGCATCGGATTTTTATACAGTTTGATCGCCCACTGATCGGAGGGTCAATTAGGGTTAGGGCTGTTGTGGAAGAGTGAGATAAAAGGGAAGCGAAACATAGAAGAAAGAATTGTGAAGGGTGATCGACTGATCCCTCATTAAATTGATCAAAAATAAAGAAGTAAACTGACCTGAACAAAGATAAATCCAAAACCCAAAAACAATCGATTGAATATGAAACCAATGGCAAGCAGATGGAATGAACTGAAGTTGAAATTCAATAAGAAAATGGGTATTGAAGAAAACCAAATGGAATGAATGTGGAGTTGAAGAAAGTGGGGAGTTTTATTGGTAAGAGCATGTTTGGCTCTCCTTCTCCTTATTTTCTTATCTCCTTCTTTTACCTCCTTATCTCCTTAATCAAAAAGTTACAAATTCTTACTTATAACTTATCTCCTTTTCAACCCACAAAAACCTCCTTTTCAACCCATTATCCAAACAAACTTATCTCCTTATTGACTTTTTGATTAAGTTAATAAGGTATAAGGAGGCCAAATAAGGAGAGCCAAACATGGCCCAAGTATAGGAGTAAAAACTGACTGAGCCTAAAATTTAGGGAGAGAGGGGATAATCATCCCAGAAGTGTAAAACTGCTTACAAAAGATAAAAACTATTAAATTTTGAGAGTAACCACCCAATTATTATGACTGAGATTTAATATAAGAAATAACCACCCAATTTGAATGTTCAAGATTAAACCAAAATCAATTTTTTTTTCTAAAAGTGGTAGTTATTATAGTGGTGAACAATATAGTAATAATTTGAAACATGTTGTAGTAGCTAATATGGTTGTTTAAGAAATTATAATGAGGCTTATGTTACAATTTAACGATAACTAGAATTTTACCCCCCGCGTGTTGCGGCGGAGGCATGGTGCAAATAATTTGAGTCGACATATATGTTGTTTCTTATAGGCACTTACATAACCATCTACTAATGAGCCATGACACAACACGTATTATACATCTAACATTTTCAGCCTCATCACTTTTACTTTTGTGATTCGTCATCTAACTTGATTGTTTATATTCCAAAGCTTTCATAAACACCACAACGATATTTACTAAGCCAGATCATTATACATCAGTCATTCATTCATGATCACACTTTATGTATCAATTACACATGTCCTTAACAATGGCTTAAACCTACCAACAATTAAACAACAAATTCAGATTCACGTACATATATTTAACACAAAATTGTAAATATAACACATATATGTCTACCTGTGTAACCGAAGACAAAACATCCCCCTGCCCATTATTCCTTTCCACCGGATTAAGACTCCACTCAAACCCAACATACTTCCCACCTTGCGAAGGCGGCAATCCCTCCGGCCTAGACTCATTCTCCGCCATCTTCCAACGGCGCCCGCGTATAAATATCCTCCGACCACCTCAACCGAGCAGGCACCCCATTACTCCCACCCCTCGCAAAATTCCCATCACTCATATTCCTCCTCATATTATCAAACCCTTCATTCCCTCAATCACTATCCCACCCTAACATTCTTCTTCTTCTTCTACTCGCACCCCTCACAAAATTCCCATCACTCACGTTCCTCATATTATCAAACCCCTCATTCCCTCAATCGCTGTCTCCCCCTCCCCTCCTCCTCTTCCTCTTCTTCCTATTCCCACCACTCAAAGGCGACTTCTTATTAATAACTCTCTCCTACTTAACAACAGGTGGATCGGTCCATAACCTTCAGCTAATGTTTGTATTCTGTCTCTATAAACCTTAGCAGCATTGGTATTATATTAACCACAATATCTGTTTCTTTTTTAATTCCATATCTGGATACGAACTTATTTAACGTTTCGTCACCGCCAGACTCCATTTTTTCAACTGGGTCTCCGACTATGAGTCCATGGTAACAGATCGGACGAAGGAGATGTGGACACCGAGGCCTCTGTGCTTGCCGGAACATTCTAGGCACATGAAGATGTCGTACAAAACAGAGACCCATTGAGGGTTTTTTTGGGAGCAGTCGACGCAGGTTTTGTTTCCCTGGGTTGGTGAAGGTTGAGGTCGTAAGAGAAACTGACAAAAGCTTCCGAGTTGTTTCCGGCGTTCATGTCCGGCCGGAGGTAGTTTCGGACTTTCAAGTTCCAAGAACGAACACCATCCCGATGACATCAGCTTTTGCAAACGAAAATCTGTCTCTAGATTCTCATATTTTAGAGAGAGAGAGAGAGAGAGAGAGAGAGAGAGAGAAAAGAGTCGGTTGTTAAGTTGTCTTGGTGTGTAAAGTGATCTGGATTGAAATGTGCAAAGAGAGAGAGAGAGAAAGAAAGAAAGGTGTGAGGAAAAGAAATGATGCAATTTCATTGTACAACCATCCAAACTCAAGCTACAACTAAATAATGCATAAAACACCCATAAAGCACCATGTATAACCCGTAAATACATAAACCATTTGTTATTTAATACTATATAACTATTTGATGGTATTATCAAGTAAAATTAAATCTTAATAAAAAAGAAACGATTCCATGAGGAAGACGAAATAGCAAGAAAGACACATCATATGTTATTTGTTAAGCATATCCATGAGTTTTACACTACAAAACTTCCTATTCATTTATCACACTTGACAATAATACTATCACACCCCAACCGATGGCGGAATACATCGGGGCGAGACTTAGTGGTAGATTGTTCAAAGACTTCATGACACTAGAATTCGTGACAATATAATTTAAAGATAAAATTTCATTCATAGCATTTCATTGTTTAAAAGGAAACAGATTACAAATTGTCTCATAAAAAGGAAAATACAACATCAAAATGTAGAATTTAAACTAGCGTGAGTTTCTAGCCAAAATCCTAAGTAGTTTTTCTTGTATACCTTGCATCAAACGTTTCCTGCAACATGTATAAAATATCCGTCAACACATAAAGTATTGGTGAGCATACTAGTTTTAGTTTACATACATAGTATTTTAGAATGGTTTACTCAAATCTCATACTATAGCATTGCACATACAAATCATACAAAAGACATAACTCAAACCCGCGAGTACCACAGCGTATACCTAACATATTCATGCTAGGCCGTTTAATTCTTAACAATGACCCATAAAGGGGGCGGTGTGCTAGTCCTATAGCGCTATACATGTTAAGTGGGCTAATAATAGTTAATGATTTATGTCTAAGTATCTAAGAATCATAAGCATGGCAAGTAGCATATAAGTATGTTTAAATAGATTGAGCATGTGTGTTTATGAAAGCATTAGTGTGTTTTGCATATGATACATGTTTACACCCCAAAAGTGATAAAAGAGTAAAAAGGGGACAAGTATGAACTCACCTTTGGGTGCGTTTAGTAAGGTTCCAAAGACGAGTCTTGGGAGATTAGTTCCTTAGCCTTGGTTAACTAGAATTAGAGAATAAAGGGTCTTAGGTTCGAGTTTTAGATTATAGATTCACGAGAGTCATGCAAGCCTTTTAGGCAAACCAAGCACAAATTGCCTTTAGGGCAATCCGGATGGTCATGAGATTAAGTTAGACCAAGCACAAAATCATCATAGATGATTCGGATGGTATAAGGTTAGGAATGTGAATCCATTTGATAGGTTCATGTCATAACCACTTCGCTTATGGAATAAATGTGGGTTTTGGACACGGGATTTCCCCTTTCTAGTGTGGATAAATCCATAGCACAAGAAGGGTCAAGAGAGTTGGTAAGGTAGGGTGTAACCACAAACCTTCCAAAGATTAATAAGCTAGTAAGATAGAAACTTGAAAGTATATGTTTATATTATTATATAGTATAGCTAAGAAGTTTAAGTAAAGTTTGGGGACTAATTTGGATGAGTCTTGACTCTCCTTTGTCACCCAATACCATAGCACAAATCTTTCTAACATTAGATTGTTAGTAGACTTGGTTGGTTCTTTCACAACAAACAATCTTAGGACATAAAAACAATTCAGAAAACAAACACCTTTGGGACCTCTTTTAGGTGCTCTACCCTTATCACACTTCTGTGGATAAATATGGGGAAGATCCTAGAGGTTCCTCCAAGGAGTTTTAGATGAAAAAGAGAAAGAAAAACAGAAGAGAAAGAGGGTTTGAGCTTGGAAAACTTACTGATGTGTAATCAGGAAGTTTGCTCAAAACTTGGAGGATTAGAGAGTGATTGTGGAGAGATTAAGGATGAACAAGGGGTTAAAGGGTGGAGAGGAGTTGTATTTATAGGTAAGGTGGGTTGGTTGGGTGTTTAATGTAGTAATTAGGGTGGTTGGGAGGTGTTTAGGTGAGATAAATGGGTGTAATTACGAGTTGGTTCTTGTGCTGCCAGACAGGTCTCGTCACGCTACGTGACGGGAAATCAGAATCTGGTCACGCGACGTGACCAGGTGTTTAGGCCCAAAAATGTTTTTTGGTTGGGCTTGGCCCAACAGACTTGGTTTTGGACGTGTTTTTAGGTTAAAACTTAAGGTTTAAGCCCATTTTGACATGTTTTTGGATTGGGCTTGATTCCTAACTCGTACGGGTTCGTTTATGTTTCGGTTTCGTATTAGAGTCTCGTTTTTAAGCGTAAAGTGTAAAGTTTGCATAAAATAGAATACATAGAAAGATTGAAATAGATTAAAAGTTAAATGCAATTGACAAAATATTCTTCCATTGATCATAAGCTCGGAGTACAAGGGTACAAAATGAAAGATACAAGAGTACAAGGACTAGAATGGAAAATACGAAAAGTACGAATGTTACAAATACAACATAACTAACACATAGACAAATAGTTTATTTTGCTAAGCCTGTTTATGAGTCTTTACACTACTCAACTTCTTACTCATCTAAGACAATACAATAATACAACATAACTCAGGCAATTAGGCAAATAGCTAATATTTCAAATTAGATACAAAGGGATTTTATTAGGGAATTTAGATTTAAATACTCTAAACTATTGCTCGTTAGTCGATATTACTCCCAACTATCACTTTGAATACCAATACTTTCAACTTTACACTTTGTTTGTTATGTTACCCTCAAGCTAAGCTAACCAAACCTTAACTCCGTTAGTTTTTTTTTTGATGACGTGACATGCTCAGAACGCAAACTAACCAAGCACATGACTTCTTAGATTAACGAGACACCAACCAGTCCATATAGATGGGCGATATTGAAGAATTGGGGTCTAATATTGGCCTCATGCCTTATTAGTTAACCTAATTTTCAAGGAATGGGCTATTCCCTCACTAAACCAATTGAATTAAGTTTATTTGGTTTATTCAAATATCTCGATAATCCGAAATTTTAAAATCTAAATCCAAATTCAACCTGATTAAGTAATTCGAGTTCGTATCAGATCCATTCAAATATCCAAGAATTCGGATCGGTTTTTTCCGGTTCGAATTTCAGTTTTTTTCAGATTTCTTAAACACCCCCTACATGGTGTTACACCTAGAGGTGCACAAACCGGGTTTTTTCAATACCCGGTTCCGGGTAGGGTCGGGTATCACGTTTACCGGGTATTGAAAGAATCGGTTCCGGTTCCGGTTCCTAGCATAAAAAACCATACCCTATATACCGGTTCCGGTTTTTCAATACCCGGTTCCAGGTATAGAACCGGGTACCCCACAATGAAAGAACCAGGTATGAACCGGGTACCCCACAATGAAAACTTAAGTCAACAAAAGTATTTATTTGGATGTTTGCATGCATTTTATTACATTTTATTGTACAAATGTTTGCATATTTTTAACGTCTGTTATGAGTTATGGTCTATGAGTTATGACCATTTATCAATTTGTGGATCTACTCAAATGTAGGACCAACTTGGTAAGGATGATAGTTGATACTGTCCCGAGGCGATAGAGTTCCATCTTCATCATTTCTTTTTATTTTAAAACAAATTAGTTTTAGATTGTTTAAATATAATTTGCTATGAAAATGACAAGAAGTTTTAAACCTGGATTGGGCCTTAAAACACTAAAGTTCATATATATTATATATTAAAGGTTTGAAATACTACTAAATACTAATACATAGCATTTAAAAACATAGAAACACATAGATAAACACATAGAAAACACATCTTCGCTTGGTAATTCGTAATCTTTGTTTGATAATTCATCGTCTTCGGACTTTGTTTAGTCTTCCTCTAGTGGGCTCGACATTCCCATTTCAATCTCATCCTCGTGTATTTCCGTTTCAATGATATTTTCTTCTTCAAGTGACGAAACATGTTGTAACCGCTCCGCTGCATCCAAATAGTCCTTCAAACAAATGCACATTTCCACCGCGTCGGGAGTAAGCCTTGTTCACCTCAACGAAATAATCCTTCCACTAACAGAAAAAGAGGACTCCGAAGCTACCGTAGATGCTTGGACGGTTAGTAAATCACGAGCCATAACGGCTAGGATCGGAAATTGGGGTTCCTTTCCTTTCCACCAAGCCAAAATGTCAAAATTTTCAAATTCTTGTTCGGAGGTGATGGATTCTAAAAAATCCGTTGAAGTATACCTCCCATACTCGCTACTTGGGGTGTTACCGCGAGCACGTTTAGCATTGTCACTTCTCAAAGTGATCAAATGGCAATCCCTCTTGAATCACGAAGTGACCTATTCCTTCCCGGACTGCCTCAACATCATAATGCCAAATAGTCCCGTCGCTTGACATTTGCGGTTGACCTCGATCCGGGTTGTTCTTCAACACTTTACAGTATGAATCCAAATGTTTCTTCAAAGTTGAGTTGGAATCCGAGTTCAACAAAGTACCAAAATGAACACATCAAGCTTTGTTTGCACCGAACGACATTTTACATAACTCAAAGTGAGCCCCCCAAATAAGTGGGTTTCGATTTGTAGGAAGAATATCCACAACGACTGATTTGCTACCCATGTGAAAGGAAGAGGATGCAGATTCGGAAGCCATTTTTTTAGATGGTTTGAAGTTTGTCAAGTATGTTGAATAACCCAACTTCAAACTAAATTTGTAAGATAGACTCTAACAGAAGGCAATAATGTCGTTGCATTGAGCAAAGCAAGTTAATATCTTTCAACTAAATTCCAACAACCAAGTTAAATATGAGTCAGGTATGGTGTACAGATTGTTAATATGTTTCAACCAAATTCCAACAACCACGTTAAATATTTGTCGATAAAGCAAGTATAATATAATGTCTCTCAATTTATGCAATCTTCCAACTACCTACCAAATGGCTTTAATGCCTATTGTTAATTTTTATTGGTGTACAATATCTTTTTTTGTGATGGTAATTTTTTTTCAAGCATTTATATAGGTAGTTTAGTCAAAATTAGGTCATAAATCGGGTAATAGGAAAACCCGGTTCCGGATACAACCCGGTTCCGGGTATTAAAAAAAACCGGGTACAAACCGGGTCCGGTTTTTTACATAGAAATCTATACCCTATGCGTACCCGACAGGTAGGGTCGGTTCCGGTTTTTTAATACCCGGTTCCGGGTTTTTTTTTCCGGTTCCGTTCCGGTTTTTTTGTGCACCTCTAGTTACACCTGCTCAGCCTTCTTCTTTTCCACGTGTCTTGGTTAATTGTTTTCATGGGTCTACAGGACAGCCACGTATCTCATCAAAAGTGGAAACCAGAAGTTTTGTGTGCAGCCGAGCGAGAGAAAACAATATCATCCCTACCAGTGGTGAGTTTTGAATCCCTTTCTTGATGAACGAGGTCGTTCATTTCAGTTTCTTTGTAACTTGGGTTATTGATCTCTTTTAATAAGTGTATTGTTTTCGTGTTATCTTTCGTTTGTGTGATTAGATGCTCAAAAATGCTTCTGAATAAGACATTATTGAAATGTTCAAATTTATTGTTTTGGTAAAATTGTTTGATGCATGTCTCTGTATAATGTAGAGATGGAGTTAATTAATAGCTTTCTGACTTAGAGTTGTTCTTATAAAAGATTGAATAATGTACATATGAACTATGCAGCAAGGTTCCGGGCTAAGCGACCCGAGCAGCAACAACTCCACCTCCACCAGCCACGACAGATTTTTTTTCTTCAAAGCAGACTTGTTAGGCTCCTGATATAATATAGGTCAGCTCTTCCAAAATATTTACCTACAAATTAACATATTATCTTAATATTTGCTAATGGACTACACATTCTTTAATCACGTTGACACCCTCATAATATGAAGTTTGTATTAATGTCATCATTATTTCTCAACAACAAATGTTTGACTTTTGAGGTCAAACGGTGTCTTGCCTCTGTTCAAAGGACAATTGGCAAAACAAAGGCGAAGGCTTTTCTATGGGTCAAGGCGAGATCGAAACAAGTGGATTTGAGTTGGGACAATTAGAGAAGCTTTGAGCTGCAGAGCATTGGTTGATAACTGATGTGGTGTTGATCTTCTGTTTGTTCTGTTTGTTTTGTTTTGCTGTGGGTCTTTGTATTTGGTGGACTATGTGAGCTACTCGCTTACCGTTTTGGCGATTAATAAAATTGGTGTTTGATGGCCGTTAAAAAAAACTATATTAATCAAATTTATAATGTCACATTCACTTCTATTACATCATTTCATGTATTATTTGTTAACTGATCTTCACCTACTGTGGTTATGCTGCTTTGTAAACCTAAATATGATGTGAGTTATTTTATGGCTTTTATATGTTTGAACCTGCAGAAAGCCACACAAATTAGAACTTTTTTGTTGACATATGTTTGATAGTTATGGATGTCTTTTATTATCAGCTAGGAAGTCCTTTTGTTGTAGAATGTAGCCCAAACGTAGCCTTCAATGAAAGAGAATGTTGTTTTGAAGGATGCAAGAAGATTTAAATGGAGATTGTATTTTGGTGCAATTATTTTTCTCTCGTCTATTTTTAGATTTAAATGCCAACTAAAATATCAAGAATTATCGGGTGTCAGTGATTATAATAACTGATAAGACCATGTGTAATGGTAAGGTGAAAATTTCATGGACCATGGGGCATTAATTGACATGTGGCATGTGAGACAATTAAAGGATTCAAATTAAGATGTGGGTGTAGACCGTGTAGTTGTAAGGTGAAAATTTTCAAGCCCTTCCAATCATTTAATATTATATTTTTTTATTTTGAAAATAAAAACAAAATTCCTTCAATCTCATTGGTCCATCAATATAAAAAACGCCGTGGAATTTTTTGGGGGGGGCAAGAAAACGCCCTGATTTGGATGGAGGGGCGGTGTTACATTTGGGTAAACTTGCCACCATTACATATGGTCTAATAAGTTATAAGGAGATGTGTTAGTTTCTTAAACTTTCTAATAATATTGGCTATTGATAACCATTTCAATACGCTAAATGAATTTGATTGAATTTCTATTGGGTGGGAATTTATGACATGACATAAAAACACAACAAACCTCACACGGAACTTACGGAAGTTATGGGTTTGGATTCGGTCTAAATGGGATTGGGCGAGTCTTGGGATCATGACATGGTGGCTTGACGAGTTCATTTTTTTGTTTTCTTTGAATATGTTTTTTATATGTTACAACTTAAAATCGTAAGGTAGATTAAACCATATATAGAAATAAAAAGAGAAATTGATATTCAATTAATAATTAAACATGATTGTTTATATATATTTCTATTTTTTGATCTAAATTTATAACTTAAAAGTATTAAAATGCAAAAAGAAAAAAAGTTCGACTTTAACAGGCTGTGTTTGTGTCAATATATAAATATCAGTGTTGTGTTTTGGTTCTTGCATCTGACATGATTTTTAATGTCGACCCGCTAGCCCACAAACACGAGTTGTTTTTCACCCTTAATATCTCCATCAATGAGAATGGGGATAAAGATAAGTCCAGCAGTTAGTAACGGGGCCAAGAACATGATCAACGCTAGCTGTCATCGTTCAGTAAATCCGGACGATCAATTGTGAGTTTTCACCCATTCTGGCAGCGGGTAAAACAGAGTTGTCGAGAAAGTTGTCGTAAGGGGAAGTTGGGGACTGCTGGCAAATCGTGTCCTAACAGGTTAACAGGTCTCTGACGCGCGCGAACAAATCAAGTTCTAAACATGAACACGACTCGTTTAACTCATTTATATCTTATGTTTATAACACAGTTTTATGTTTTATGTACCAAAAAAGGGAAATGAAAGATTTTTGCCTCTTAATTCTAAGTATTAAAAAAAGTCAAAAAATCAAATAGTGTACTTTTCAGTCAAACAGGTCTTATCGTGTCTTAACAGGTTACCCATTGCCAGCCCTCCGGACTCTTTTTTACCCATTGTGTATGGACACCATTATAATTCAACACCAATACAATATATCTAAATCTAATTGGAAAACTACACAATGAGAGACTTTGACATTTTGTTTTTACCAGATTTATTTTAGTTCTTTTATATTTGTTAATTTTTAGTTTAACAAGTTTTTTTAGGGTGAACATTTATTTTGACTTCAGTTTTTTTTTTTCATATTAGCAACATGATTATCGTTGCCAATATGATTTGATTGAGTGCTATGACGCTGAAGTTACCGTTCACAAGACCGATTATACACAACGAAACAATGATGTTAAATTACTACAGCTAAATAACAAAAATTGAGTTAAAATGTATGGGATTTAGTCAACTTCTACGCATACTAAGTTGAATAAGACATTATCTGGATCTTTCATTATATACGTAGTTTTAAATGTTGTAAATTTCAAGAACCCGTCCTAACGGACGAGTATAGTAGTAGTTACGTTAATTTAGAACACATGAATATTAAATTTTTACTGAATCTCAAAATTAATAGTGGACCACTCACAAGAACTACATGGTCCATACTCATACTCCATCGGATATCCCAAGGTTGTATTATATCTCCATACGACGCCGTTTTACGCAAACTGATTTAGCGTGACTTATTCTCAATTTGCTAACTACCGCTCCACCTGTCAGAAATGTCTCCCTAAATATTTATCCTTTTCACCACTATCTATCCTTATAAAAGTAGGGTTTTCTATATCAAAGTTCTTGCATCTCTCTCATAACTTTTCACCTCAAAGTGCAAAACATTCAATCTTATTCTCCTGTCAAATTGTTTGTTCAAATCAGATCCTTCTTAAAACCATATTTTAACCGGTGACTTAGGGTTTTAACGGTTTTGAGACGGATCTGAATTGAATAAATGATTGGATATGTATCAAGATGGAATCATAAATAAGTCTTCTGGCAAATTATTTGTTCAGTTCAGATCCGTCTTAAAACCATTAACAACAAATGATATATGGTTTAGAGACGGATCTGAATTGGACAGATGATTTGATAACTCATAGTACATCGTTAGTTGTAAGGTACGGGGATTTTGTACATTTTAAGGTTTTTTTTTTGTGTCAAATCATACTTCTTAGAACCATTAACATTTAACAACAAATATTTTATGGTTTTGATACGGATCTGAATGTTTTGAGACAGATCTGAATTGACTAGATGATTGATAAGGTTTTCTAGGTCGATCTATTCAATTTATAGATGCATATGTTTGTTTTCTAACTTATGGCAAGATTAATATGGATGATTTGATTTTAACTTAATATCTGGTTATTTAATTTGATGTTGCTAATAATCAACATTAAGCACTTAGAAGATCCAACAATAATGCTAGGCTGCTAGGTACTTCAACTTATGTGGATGGGACATATTTTAAAACGTGCTGGTGTTTGTTTAAAAGATTTATTGGAACTATTTTGTCCAGTTTTATTTTTCGTTAGTATCATATCTAGGGTTCATCATTTGCTTGGATACTGAATTCAAGATCTCAAACTACGGTTTCACAGTTATGTTGATAAGTGAAGTCGAAATCGCTTTGAAGAAATTTACTTATTCTTCTTTTTTTTTAAAGAGAAGACAATTTTATTCCACACGACAAGAACCAAACAACAAACGTACAGAAGTTTTCTAACCAGATATTAGAAGACCGAAACAAGACACATACATTTCTGATGCAACATCCTACCACAACAAGACACATATATTACTTATTCTTCTTGACGTTGAGATAAAAGGGAGAAATGAAATCTCAAAACTTTGACTCGACACTAATCCATACGAGTTTTAATTCTATTAAAATGAAATAAGAAAGGAGTAAATGATTGAGAAAAAGGGAGAAGGAAAACTCAAAACAAAATATCACTATAGACCATTTAAAATTTTAAACTCACGCCATAATTAATATGAGTTTTAATTCTATATAAAATGAAATAAGAAAGAACAAGCATCTCCAATTTTTACTTTTGTATATAACTAGGTAGTCTAGGTTAGAGAATTGTGAACGTTACAGTTAAACAATGAAAAGTGACAGAAAGTTGTACATAAAATGAAATAACTTTAACAGATTTGATGATACTATAAAACATAACATGAAGTAAAATATCACATAATATCTAACTTGGTCTACACGAAGTAAATGACGAGTAAAGTAAATAATTCAATGTATCGGTATATATATGATTAGCATTACTTCAAATATATTAGGATTCGAACCAACAAATTAGAAAATCAGTACGCATATCATATGTGGAACCAAACTATACAAACCAAGAGATGGGATGTTTGTGTTTGAACTTTGAAGGCTTTACATTTTGGATGTTGCGTATGTTACCTGATTATCTTAGGAAGAACACAGAACACAACATAATATTGGTAAGCACAATAAAGTAATGTCTAAAAAAAACTAAGTTTGCATTTTAAACTTGAAGTCTTCCTAAATCTGCCAAAAATAAACTTGAAGTCATCAAACAAACATAAACGAACAAGCATAAACGAACGAACGCGGCCTATGTTCATGTCCGTTCGTTTAACTAAATGAACAGAATTTTTTGTTCGTGTTTGTTCATTTTTTAAACGAACGAACACCCCACCGAACAATTCATGAACTGTTCGTCGAAAGTTCAGTTTTGTTTACAGCCCTAGCTAAGTGCATACACAATATTCTACTAAATTAAATAGGTGGTGGAAATGCAAATGAGTAAAGATTTTAACAAACTTCAACATCATATTCTTCTACCATCATTTCAAAACATCTTGTTGTTATAGTCAAATACCATTACTGAATTTAGGGCTGGCAAATCGTGTCTTAACAATTTTAAGAGAAAACACAATTGACCTGGAATCATCAGGTTATAGAAAGGTCCTTTTTTAATTCCAAATTGTGTTTGATGATTAAAAAAAGAAAACTAAAAGGCTTTTAGTGGAAATGCAATCAAGAACCGTTGTTTTCGTTTATGTTATAGGGCAGGATGCGGCACACACATGTAGATTCGACAATGTAATATGTATATATTCAGAATCCATTACACTAACATTTACGTCTTCTTTATCTGCCATATGTGACATTCGCTTTTTCTAATGCAATATAAGACAACAGCACATCTAACCAAATCAAGTGAATATTTGTTGTCCCATGTGAGTAAAACAAATAGGCAAACGAACGTATGGGTTTTATGATATCTTCCCCCAACATTCCCCAAACACTTATGACATTAATGAAAATAGGTATTCGAATCACTAATTAGCGACTCGTGTTTACCTAAATTGCGAGCTGTCTAGAACCAATCGTGAGAACAGTGGTGATTCGTTAAAAGTAACCAGGGGCTGGTTTTGGTGGGTTTTTGTGAACGCGTATTTGTCTCTACTAATGCAGATTTAGGGTTCCTGTGCTAAGTGAGAACGACAACATCGTGAATCAATAACAATGATTGATTTAGGCATCACCGAAATCGTGAATCAATGAACAATCAAGTCCCTGCTAATGGAGATTTTAGTGAAGGAGAGAGCCAGAGGCTCAGGGCCGACGACATTCAGCAATGGGTCGATTCGTTGTATCAATCAATTATCTTATATGTTAATAAATAAACTTTTATGAACAATTAATTTGGAAAGCTAAAGGCACATGTGGCGTTTGAAGTATGAAACAACTTCTTGTGGAGACGCTTGAAAGATGATGTCGGTTGAAACCTAATAGATCAAGCACTATTTATCAAGTTCAATTATTAATATTGTTTACCTAAATTATGAGCTGACTGGAAACAAATGTGAGAACAATGATGATTTCTTTCAAAGTAACCGGTGGCTGATCTAGGTGGGTTTTCTCGTGAACGCGTATTCGTCATTGTTAATGGAGATTTAGGGTTCATGTACTAACTGAGAACGATGGAATCGTGAATCAATAACAATGATTGATTTAGGGACCACCAAAATCGTGAAACAGTGAACAATCAAGTCTCTGTTAATGGAGATTTTAGTGAAGGGGATCGCCAGAGGGTCAGGTCGACGACAATCAACAATGTATCGTTCATGGTGTCAATCAATTATCCTATATGTTAATAAATAAACTTTATGAACATTTTG
>JAUTDX010005782.1:0-28522 GCA_030844895.1 Ambrosia x helenae
ACAATCACCACTTTTGAGGATATTATTGTCATTTTACCACATATAAACAAAAGATTTCTTAAAATGTGTGTTTTTGAACCCACGGCATTTAAGTAGGGACGATGGGAGTATGAAACAAGACAAAAGAGAGAGAATTCAATCTTGGTTTGAAAACTTATAAAGCTTATATGTAGAACACTTGCAAGACTAAGTGAAGTAGAAATAAATTTTAAGAACTTAAATGGATGGTGATATCAAGGGATTCAAAGGTGCATAGCTTATCTTTCATTTAAACATCAAGTCAAATACCCATTCAACTCGTATTCTTAAAGAAAGTTAAAAGTTTATCACAGAATTGATTTTTTTTTGTTGTAGGGTGTAGAGGACACCCATAACGGGTTCGAGACTATGTATGTTTTAAAATAGTTGCTACATATATTTAACAGTTGTGTAGAATTTCGTAATTGCACACCGACGCTATGCCAACTAGCTTGTAAAAATTCATAGAAAATCAACATATTTGAATTTGGATATATTTTTTCGGTTAGAATGGTTTGCTAGACTTGTACCTCACACCAATTGATTAACCTCTGTGGCTGGTGGATATCGTTAGTAGTACGATTTGGGCTGACTAGCCTAATTGATGTGGTAATGCCACACAACAAGCAATTGCACGTATCCATGCATAAACGGAAAAGCACAAAGTTATGTTGCGTTAGGCATAGTTAAGAAACAACAAAAAGGGGCATGGTTGGTTCTTAATATTTGGTTGTTAGTAAACTAAAGTGGTCAGGTTTGTGGCTCAACATAATTTCATCGCATGTGTTTACATCGTATTTGTGTAACTATTCAGTGGCCTATCAGTAAACATGTGAAACTCAACAAACTATATTAGTTGACATGTTAAACATGCTTTTTCATATAAACAAAAATCTATGTAGCTTAAGTGTTTGAAGTACCAGTTTTGAGACAAATAACTATACGTACATAAAGGTATAACTATATTATCCAATAACATAGATAGTGGGAAGAAGCATATAGTAGCAACTTTTAGTGTGTAATAAACAATGCAGTGCCTTGTAAGTCTAATACAATATCTTTATAAACAATGTGTTATGTACTAAAGGTGTTTGTAATATCTCGTGTTTTCTGCCGTTGAGTGGGAAGGTTTAAAATGTTTATAAAAGTGTTTTGGTAACTTTATTTGGGTATTGTAAATGTGAGAAATTGTTGAAAGTTTAACTTATTTGTAAGTGAGTCGAAATGGGTCGAAGAATAAAGTTTTAACTTGTATTTAATTCGTCGTGTTATATTAAATTTACATCAAGTTAACCATAATAATGAATGAGGTGCATTATCAATCACTTAAATCGTGTAGGTGTCTAATCCAATATGTTTTTAGACTTCAAATTTGTTTTGGACTGATGTTGGTTAAAAACATGTATTTTAGATATAAAGTGATTGTTGAATAGAAAAAGAATGAAATAAATTCATAGTAATTATTTAAAAATGGTTAAAACATCATTAGGGCTTATAATATGTGATTAGTTGAAAATGTTTATAATTTTAATTGAGATTAGTTTTGGCATTATAAATGGAATATAAAAATAGAAATGTAAAATATGTGATTATCCTTGAACATGATTCATAACTTAGTTTTAATTCAGTGTAGTCATTATAATCTTTTAGTTTCGTCCTTTGTTTTTATTATTTTAATTAAGGGTATTGTATTTTTTATTATTTGTTTTTAATAAAATATTATTTGTTTAAAATAACAATAGTTGGATAATCATTACAAGGGGCATTATACCACTACACCCATTTTTAACTTTAAGCACCATAATGCCCCTTTGCTAATTAGGATGACACATGTCACATAATGTCTAATGGTATTTTAACAAATTCATCATGAAATTCAATAAAACATCACAATAGAAGTAAATCTATGAGTGACTTCATTCGACACCTCTAATTATTATATATAACATTTTAGGAAGATTCTTAGGATCAATGTGTGGTGGGTAATGTGCGCCACTCCAAAAGTCAAGAATATATATGTTTTCCTTGTATTTTCTCCTTATTTGGGTAACAACTTCAAAAGCATATACATATGTCGCTACCGATCAGTCGACCATATCACTTATAACACAACCGTCCACATTGAGATCATTCGACACCTCTAATTACATATGTTGTTTCTTGTGCACTTAAAGTATAATCCATTTAGAAGAGGAGAAAGATCTTACATGAACGGTAAGTATTTTCATAGATGTGGTTTTGAGGGAGAATGATTTTTTTTTGCTCCATTAGACTTGCAATTTTGTATATGATTTATGATATCCTATTTAAGCGTTTCACATAAAAAGTGACGCAATGTAATTTAGAATATAATAAAGTGACACATGGAGTAATTTAGAAGTTAATCTATAACCTAGATTCATATTGAATGACTAATTTTAGTTGTTCAGCTTTGATCTGAGTCTCTTTTTTTTAAAGGGAAATTTCATACAAACACAAACGTCACAAAAAGTCCTCAAAGCGGGTTGAATGGCTAATTTTTGTTGCTAAAATCTATCACTAAAGTGGTTTGAATGGTTAATTTTTGTTGCTAAAATCTATATTTTTTTTGAACGGCCAACTAAGAACACACGGGGAACTCCGTACGCAGCACCCATTGGCGAAAGGTAGCTCCATCAGGCAGCCCAACCCGCAGGGATGGAGCCCCGCGCCCACCCGTCTCCTATTCCAGGGAAAACCCGGCCCGCATACCCGCCCGAAGGCACGACGGCAGCAAACCGGTAAAACCTGGAGGGATCAGGAGTCGAACCCATAACCACAAGAATCAAGTGTCTCTCCATCACTTCCCGATACCACTCCACCATAAGGTAGGTGGTAAAATCTATATTAGTTGTGGTATCCTAAATCCCCATCCTACACATTTGGAAACCTCGATATCACGATTAACAATGTTTTATTATAAACATTTTTTTATTGCATTTATGGTTTCTAATCTCAGTTATCAATATTTTCGGTATAATTTCACTTTCAATCCTCTACATTTATAGTTTTCAAAATTTTGACGCATTATGGTCGTCATAATGTTATTTGCCGCCATTCTCATAACTTTTCATATATTTTGCGCGATTTTGATTGCTACAGTGTTATTTCAAATATTGTTTTAAATCAAACGACATTTCCCTCCTTTATAACAATCCATCATTAATTGAAGTATACTAGTCTAAATGCTCAAGACAAAACCACCAACTAACAAATCTTTACTTATATCGATTGCACTTGTTTCACGAAGGTCATTCAATGCCGCATCCAGTTCCATCGTTTCACTATTCAGACCAATTTCATGTCACCGACCATAGTAAGCCTATAGGTTTGGGATCCCCTATCAATGCTTTAGATATTGCCTTTCCATAACAAGAGTCAAACTTTAATCATACTTTCAGCTAAACTATTCGACATAAGTAAAAACTAAACTGCTAAACTGCAATAATTATACCTGTTTTAGTAAATCTTACAAAAAAAAAAATATCCTTTAATTTATTTTATTTTGATCTATAATTTTCTTAATTTTTACTTAACATTATCAAATACATGTAACTAAAATACACTTTTTAGACACTAATTTATATGAAAAACAATACAAAACAAAAACCATAAAAAAGTGGAAAAATTGAGAAAATAAAGGAGACTTGCATGTGGTAATAATAATAAACTCAAAGTGACTTCAAAACTCATTTCAAGATCGGTCTGAACTCTGAAGTCACCCCATATAATAAGGCCTCTCACACACACACTTAAACAAAAACACAACTTCATACCCTCTTTCGGTCACCCTTTTCTTCCATCTCTCTTAGATGTCGATTTAAACACAAAATTCAAAAGACACCCATTATTCTTAACCCCAAACCATGTCTCAAAACCTGCAAATTCAACTCAAAAGACTTGGATCCACCCTTCAAAAACCACCTGCAAGTCAACCTAAAGATGCTCTTTTTACTATCCTAACGGTACTCTTTTCCTCATTGCACCCATAAAGTTTGTATTTTTATGAATCTTTGGAGCAAATTAGTTGTGGGTTTTGTGTGGTTTGGAGCTGTCTTGTGTTAGTTTTGTAAATGGGTTTGGTTTTTTTTCTTGCAGAGGTTTGGTTTGTGAAAAATTTGAATTGTAGGGGTTTGAGTTGAGGGGATTTTTGTGTTTTGGTTTGTTATTGGGTTGGAAATTAAGTTGTTTATTGTTTGTGCTGGCTAATTGCACTTCAAAGTTTATGTTTTTTATTTATTTTGGTATTAAGATGAGTATTTTTTTTTAAATTTTTTTAGGGTTTTTTTTTCAGGAATTTGAACTTTGGGTGTTTGAATTGATGAGGGTTTTGTGTTGGGTAATGCTGTTTGGGTGCAGTTCATTGTTTTATGAAAGTCTTGTGTGAATTTAGTTTTTAAAGTTAGGGTTCATTGGGATAGTTAGGTATTGGGGTTAGAAGGTGACTGGTTTATTGTTTATACCTTATAATTGCTATTGCACTCCAAAGTTTATGTTTTTTTAGATTTTGTAGGTTTTAGGATTCATTATTAGGAAGCTTGTTCTAGTGGTTTGAACTTGTAGGTCATGAGGTTGAATCACACACTTGATAAGATACTGGATTCACAACCTTGCTTGAACACGACTCGTGCGCCCATGGCTTGACTATTGGATTTTGACTTCCTGATAATTGACAAAAAAAAAGTTTTTGTCTTTTAACAAATTAGGGTTTGTTAGATACAATTAGGTTAAAATTAGGGCTCTGCTTGGAATAATGAGTTTGTTAGACATAATTAGGTTAAAATTAGGGCTCTGTTTGGAATAATGAGTTTGGTCACTGCTGATGGTAAATTTTATCATTCGTTGTTCTAAATAATAAAAAACCTAGGTATATGTTTTGTTTAGATAGCTAAGCTATACTAAAGTTTATGTTTTATGGATACAATTAGTTGTACATATTTTTGTTCATATAATTATGAACTTTTTTTTTCATAATTTTTTTCATGTGGTTATTGAGTGGTTTCGTAAACAGACGTTGATATGGTGTAATTGACAAAAAAGTTTAAATTAGGGCTCAATTTAGTTCATGTGATTACCTAGGTATATGTTCCTGTTTAAATAGCTAAGCTATACTAAAGTTTAGTGTTTACATTTTTACGGATACGATTAGTTGGTACAACTTTCTTGGTTTAATTGCAGGAAGCTGCAGACGCTCTCACAAAAATGGACCAATCACCATCAAAGGCGGTGTTGGAGTCTATGCAGCCTCTTATGAATGCTATTGTCAAGCCAGAATATCTAAAGCATCAAGAAGAACAAGTTAAGCGTCTTGTTGCGGCATGCACTTGTGAGATAACCAGAATTACTGCCCCTGAAGCCCCATATGACGATGATGTTTTGAAGGTATTTCTTTTTCTCTACATGAAATGTTTCATAATAAGTGCTAAAATTTGCATGATTTGGTCATTTTTTATGTTTCTGATACCAACTGTTTTTTCCCTTTGTTTTCAGGACATCTTTCATTTGTTTGTAAGCACTTTCAAAGGGTTAAAAGATACTAAAGACCCATCGTTTGGAAGGATAGTGAACATACTGGACACCGTAGCAAAGTACAGATCATTTGTTGTGATGTTGGATCTCGAGTGTGACGATTTAGTGAATGAAATGTTTAAAACATTTTTCGATGTTGTCAGGTTCAGTTTTTTAACTTCAATTTAGTGTAGAATGATAAGTTGGATAACAGACTGATTTGTTTAGCTTTCTTACATAAAGTGATGAGCATACTGAAACTGTTACTTTGGCGATGGAGACAATAATGGCGGTTCTTTTGGAAGAAAGTGAGGACATTCCGGAGGACCTTTTACTCATTGTTTTATCTGTTTTAGGCCGTGATAAGCAAGTAAGTTAGTGATAATCTGAATTTACTAATGACTAATAAATGTTTATTTATATAGTTCCAAATTTCCAATTTACCATCAATTGTGCTGATCAAAAAAAATTTTAAACTTCATTTCTTAGGATATAAGCGCAGCAGCAAGGAGGCTTGGTATGAAAGTTATAGCGCAATGTCCTGGAAAACTTGAACCTGGGATTAAGCAGTTTATTTTATCATCAATGTCTGGAGCTTCAAATCATCATATTGACTACCATGAAGTTATCTATGACGTATATCGCTGTGCTCCTCAGGTTTTAAAGAAAGTTGTGCCAAGCCTAACAAAAGAACTACAGGTAATCGCTAGCATATCTTATCTCTGTCTAAGAGTGTTTGGATGTTAGTTTTGAAAATGACTTTATGATATCAAAAATTCGAATAAGATTCAGTTTGAATGAAGTTGTAGTGATCAGATGTTTGAAAGATTCTGATTATTTATGCAATTAGTCGATAAAACAAGCAAAAAGAACAATTTTGTGAAAAGAGGAGACTTTTTTTTCTTTTTTTTTTTTTTTTGTAAAATAGGACTTAAAAGTGTGTCAAGTACTCAAGTTGTTAAATAGGTAATGCGATCTTACCCTGACTAATCAGTTTTGTTGCAGCCAGTATGAAACTGATTACCGAAAACCGGTTATTTTACCCATAAATAACCAGAGAACCAAAAGCATATTCTTTTTTCCAAGTTTCGACTTGAGTCGCAATAATCAGTTTCCGAATGCGAATCCAAATACTCCTAATTTACATTTGGCATCACAATAGCAATCGTCTTTCAATTTAAGTTTACTTAGTTGAAGTTTTGGCATTTATAGTCAGATAAAGTAGACCTTCGCTTAAAGGCAGTGAGACTGGTAGGAGACCTGTTTGCACACAAGGGCTCTACCATTCCCAAGACGTTTAATCCAATATTTTCGGAGTTTTTGAAGAGATTGTCCGACAATACTGTTGAGGTCCGGATGTCTGTCCTTGAAAAGGTCAAACTGTGTCTGTTGTCTGATCCGTTCAGAGAAGAAGCTCCTAAGTTACTTGGTAAGTTCTGTTTTACTCTGTTTCATTCAGTTTCTTGCATGATATTTAATAGTGATTTGGTGTCGAATGTTAGGTGCCCTGCGTGACCGGCTGTTGGATGACGATGAAAGTATACGCAAACAAGTGGTTGTAGTAGTTTCAGATGTAGCTTCTCATGAGTTATCTTCTGTTCCGTCTGATACCATAAAGCTTGTTGCTGGCCGCCTTGAGGACAAATCTGTAAGGCGTCTTTCTTTCTCTATATTATCACTAATAATCTTGCATAACAAATATGAATGCAGACAAATTCGATGTCCCTAAAAAGGATACCATGTTTTAAATTCAGTTGGGTGTGCAAGCATGTTATGCTTTTGCAGGCTTGTGTTTATGTAGACCGTTTTTGTTTTTGTATGCTTGTGTTTGCATCTTGTATCTGCATATAAACACTTGCACATTATTAACCCTAGCCGATATTCTTTTTGTGATACAGCTTCTTGTGAAAAAGTATACATTGGAGAGGCTATCTGATATATACCGAATCTGGTGTTTGAAGCAACTTGATGGATCGAACTTAAGTGATGACTATGATTGGATTCCTGGAAGAATTTTGAAATGTTTATATGATAAAGATCTTGAGTACGTTATCGATCTTTTTTCTTGGCAAAATTAGAGTGCATATAAACCATTATTCCACTTTCTGAACTGACGTGATTGAATTTGTCCATTTCCAGACCAGAAACGGTTGAAAAAATTCTATGCACTTCTCTATTCCCAGCTGAATTTTTGGTCAAAGATAAGGTCAAAAAGTGGGTCAAACTATTTTCAAACTTTGATGAAGGTGAGGTGAAGCTTTTAGAGAAAATACTGGAGCAGAAGCAAAGGTTTGTGAATACCATATATGCGCATTTCATTTGCATCTTTAAATGTTTTTTTTTTCTTTTTTTTTGTTTGTTTGTTAAATACATATTTCAGATGATATCCCTTTGGATTGCAGGTTACAACTAGAGTTGCAGAAGTATCTTTCACTTAGGGAGACATATAAGGTTTGCCGTTCGTAAGTTTGCAAAGAAGTAAAGAAAATTACGAAGTGTGTAATGCTAAAAGATTTGTCTTTTTTTCATTTACAGGAGAATGATGCTGCAGAACTACAGAAGAAAGCCGCACCTTGTCTTCAATCGATATCTCATTGTTTTGCTAATCCCACAAAAGCAGAAGCAGATCTTCAGCTTCTCGATCAATCAAAAGATGTAGATAACGTTTGGAAGATATTGACAACACTATTGGATGCCACCACTAGCTCTCTTCAAACTAGAAACCTTCGGGTAAGGAACTGTTTAAAAGATGTAATTAACTTGTCAATCGATAAGTAGTTTATATCTATTTTTTCTTTTGGCAGGATGAGTTGCTTAAGATTGTTGACGAGAAGCATCCACTTTATGAACTTTTAAGCACTCTCTCTATAAAATGCTCATATACAATATTTGATAAGGACTTTGTCAAAGATCTTGTTAAAGAAATCGACCTACAAAAATGTGACGGGAACAAGTTATTAACTAAGGCTTGCGTGAATTTACTTGTGGTAACGTTTCATTTGGTACATGTATATTTAGCCTTTTACTGCTTGTAAATTATCTCGAAATAATTAGGATAAGTTATGTAGATCCTTGGGAGCTTTAGTCCGTTGCTGTTGAGTGGGATGGAAGGTGATTTGGCCCATCTTCTGGAGGATGATGACGAGGTGATCAAGGAAGGTGCTTTGCATGTTCTAGCAAAAGCTGGTGAAACAATTCGTGAACAATCGGGAGAACCATCTAGGTTTGGAATTCGGCTATTGTTATTATTTAATATTTGTAAGGGAAGAATCTTGTTTGGATTTATGTTTTCAATGTGTTTCTATGCAGTTCATTAGACCTTATACTTGAAAGAATATGCTTAGAAGGTAGTAGGAAGCAGGCTAAGTATGCGGTACATGCTTTGGCAGCCATTACAAAGGATCGAGGGCTCAAATCACTTTCTGTTCTATATAAGGTATTAACTTCATATATCATGTAACACTACATTCTATAGCTAGCAATGGTAAATTGGCACGCGTCAAAACGGATAAGGTTGGGTTGAAACACTTTTTGTTCAAATGGTAAACTAATAAGTTATTACCATATAGTGTAAACTTTTTTCTTTGCATAAAATGTATTATGATACGTTTTGTGGGACTTTAGAGTTTAGACCCTTTTCTGTTATCTAATAAACCTTGTTACCAAGTGCGTGGGTTGGAATTGCCACACATACTTTATTATGGACACTTATTACTTATTTGTGTTTGATCTTCCTCAAATGAACCATGCAGCGATTAGTGGATATACTAGAGAAGAGGACAAATCTGCCTTCTGTTTTACAGTCTTTAGGGTGTATAGCACAGATTGCGATGCCGGTTTTTGAAACACAAGAGAGTAAAGTTGTTGGCTTTATAAGAGAATCTATCTTAAGTCGCAGTCAGGTATGAAACTCAAGCCCACCTGCTATCAGATACTTCATACTTGTTATTTGATTGATATGGTCAATAATGTAACAATTTTCTTTATTACGTTTCAGAAAACAGGAGCTAAAGCCAAAGCATCATGGGATGCCAGAAGCGAACTTTGTTCATTAAAGGTTATTTTTCTTAATAGTAACATGTATATTTTGTTTTTTACTTTTTATTATTTATGAAACTTACAAGTTTGTTGTGTAGATATTTGGCGTAAAAACTCTGGTGAAGAGCTACCTGCCAGTAAAAGATGCACATCTTCGTGTTGGTATCGATGAGCTACTAAAAGATCTCCAGAGTTTACTTTCTTTCGGGGAAATCTCAAAAGACGTTGAATCAAGGTAACCTTTGGTTACTGTAGTTTCGGTTTCATGTTTGTGCAAGTACACTTTTTTTTCTACATTTTTAAGTGTTTTTTTTTATCTTTGTACTAGTTCTGTTGATAAGGCCCATTTAAAGCTAGCTTCAGCTAAGGCCATTATACGTCTATCCAAGCACTGGGATAAGAAAATTCCAGTTGATATATTTCACCTTACCTTGAGAACATCAGCGGTAAACTTTTGTCACTTTCATCAGAAGAAATTAATTACATTACCATATTTTCCTAGATTAATTATAATGTAAACAAATTTATTAAATTGTTCGCATGTTTGCCTATTTTTATGATGCAAGCAGGTTGGATTCCCCGAGGTTAAGAAACTATTTCTCAACAAAGTACACCAGTACATAAAAGATAAACGTTTGGACTCCAAATATGCTTGTGCTTTCTTATTAGATTTTGGACCTCAGAACACGCTTCTTGAAGAGGTATTTGAGGTTACTTTCGGCGAAAATAATTTCAATCTCTAGATTGTCAGACATTTGTTTGATATATTGTTATGTCTGTATTAAATCTTACTAAAATTAATTTTCGCAGGAAAATCAGAATCTGAAAGAAATCATCGAGATGTGTGACCCAGACTCCATTCTTCCCTACTTGGTCCATGCACTTGCCCATCATCCTTCATGTCCGAAAATTGATGAATGCAAGGATATTAAAGCATATGAACCGATATACAGGAAGTTGTACGTATTTTTTTCTAAGTTGGCGCGTGGAGATGAAGATGGAAAAGCTGGAGTTGCTCTAAGAAGGGAAGATGTTATATCAATAATCTCTGTTGTTCGAAGTATCAAGAGGTTCGAAGATGCTGTAGATACAAATATGACAAAGGTACAGTACCCGTGCTGTAGATGCACATGGTGTGAACCATAGGGTTATCCTATATTAATGTTGGATAAGTTACTAACTTAAATTTCATGTTCAGAACTCGTATGCAATCTGTGAACTATGCTTATCAATCACCAAGCGGTTAGCAAGAAACAAAGAAGATGTTAACGAGTCGGTTGCAACCGTTTCTCTTCCTCAAGTCTTGTACACACCACACAAAAATAAAGAAAACGAGAGTAAAGAAGATGGAAAGAAAGAAGAAATCACGGAAGATGATAAGAAAGAAGAGACCAAAGAAGACGAGAAGATAGAAAATACCGAAGAAGATGAAAACAAACAAGAGGTTGAAACAGAGGTAACTTTTTTATTAGAGTTAATTGCAATTTTCGTCCCTGTGGTTTGCCCCAACTAACAGGTTCAGCACGAGTATAACACTCTGAGTCCCTGTGGTTTGTCGGGCTAACACTTTACGTCCCTGAGACAAACAGTTGTTAGTTGTTCAGTCAGTTTTTGGGTGAAATGACTATTATACCCTTCAATCTTCTGTGAAATGATCATAAGTTTTTCTCCTTCAAAAAACTTGATATCTTCTTGATTGTCATAGGTTGCCGAAGGTAAAACATGGTTGGCTGAAGAGAATGCTCTTGCATACTTTGAGTCCCTTAACTTGGAAGCTAATGGCGATGTATGTTCTTATAGCTTTTTTTTTTCGTTTCAATATAAGATGCAAAATTGATAAGACGAATGATCTAACAAAAGAGTATATAATGACTTTTGTGTATTTCTTCTAAAATTGTTCGCAGGTTCAGTCAGAAACCATGAGGATGATGATATCATGAAGGACAGTGAAACAGATGGAAATGACGTGCCTTTAGGAAAAATGTTAAAACGTCTAAAAGCTAAAGTGTCAAAGGCAAAGAAGATAGTGAATAACGGCTCTGCGCCTGCTGCTGTGGAAACTGAAACTAACATTGATATATTGGGAATGTTGAAAGAAATAAATTCGGATAATATGGATGTGCCAAATAAATTCGATTCCAGCAATGGACATGGTAAAATAACAAGTGAAGCAAAGCTGAAGAGGAAGGGTACGCCTAACGATCTAACCAATGTCTCTGTACCCAAACGCCGGCGATCATCCCCTGCTAAGGGTCAAAAGAGATCAAGTTATCTAAGTAGCGTCTTCAAAAGCAGTCCCACTTTTAATATCGATAAAATGGAAGATGATCCACATGATGAGAAGGTTACTTTGAGGGCAAGTACTAACAAAGGTTCTGTACATAAAAAAGACTCGACTAATACTGATAAACTTGATTTGAAGGTATTGTTTGTTTTAAAGCATCTATTTGAATTACCAACTAGTTTTCCCCGTAATTTCTGTCGTTTATTTTTTTGAGAACAATGTCTCTTCTCTTACGCACAGCCTAAAAAGCCCGTGGAGGTTGATAATAATCAGAAGTCAGTGCCCGTCAAGAAGCGGAAGAGAAGACGAATTTCAGGATTAGCAAAGGTTTAACTGACTTTTTAATCTTTTATTACAGCATGTAGAAAGGAAAAGTTATATGTTCAGAAGTCATATTTTAATACCATATTTTCTCTCTTTTTAGTGCACCACGGATGAAATTCCAAGTCACAACACAGACTTGGTCGGCAGACACATACAAGTCTGGTGGCCTATGGATAAGGCGTAAGTTATTTATTTTTATTCTTAACTTTCGTTTTAAAAATAGCACTAGTAATGACTTGTAAATATTATATAGCATTACAATAATTTTTGTTGATGTATAATCAAACAGGTTTTATAAAGGTGTTGTGAAGTCGTATGATCATGAAAAGAAAAAACATGTGGTATCATACGATGATGGGGATATTGAAGTGTTAAGTCTAGACAAGGAGCGGTGGGAATATGTAGAGAATAAGCACAAGCCTAAACAGGTCTGACCTCTTAATTATGCTACTAATAATATTAAATTATTAATCCCATTGATATCTGATGCTGTTCAATTTGCGCTTGCAGCCTAAGCGATTGTCAAGTAGTCCACCCTCGAAAGGAGGGTAAGTACAATGGTTGTGTTTATAGTTAGCGATCGTTTGTTTCGGTAGGTCTTTAAACTTGTTGGATTCTGTTTTGTAGATCATCTAAGAAGAAAATCAAGTCATCGGGTAGCTCTAAAAAAACTAAGGAATTGGCTGACATGTGAGTGGGATATCGATATTCGATTCAATTAATTATTTTAAATGTTTTTTTTTTACTAATGTTTTGTTGGGATGGTAGATCACCATCATCTGCCGTAAGAGGCAAAAGAACTCCAAGAAAAAATTGAAGCAAGGACAAAAGGGGTGTCACAAAGAGCTGAGTATTTGGAAGTTGAGAAAAGCAAGGATCCTGATACATCCATGCATGAGGCCGAGCCTGAAACCGACTCTGAAGCCGAACCTGAAGTCAAGGCCAAGCCTACCACAGTTTCTAAGGATGATAGTACGGACACAGGTCTAACCACATTCTTAAAAATGAGTATATGTCGAGTTTCTAAAATCTGTAAATTCGGACCTTGGTTTTAAAAAGCATGCCTGAGGCGCGAGGTGATCTGGTCATCTGGAAAACACCTCATGGTCTCGAGGCGGGTGCTTCATGCACATCTGGGTCAAATAGGTCAACATTAGGCTGTTTCTGGTTGTACATTGAGCAGAGCCTTGCGTACATGAAGCTCTTGCCTCGGGTTTCGGGACCTAAACATCTCAGAGTGCCCCGTGCTTTTTAAAACCAAGATTTGGACAAAAGTTTTAAAGTTAACGTTTTTGTGGTTTTTTCACTTATGCAGGGAAATCACATGATGAGAGCTCAGAAGGAGAGGAGGATTCAGACAAGGTGGAAAATCAAGTCCGGAGAAGAAACAAATAAAAGATGCACAAAGTAGCTCAAGTGACACTGCGTCCTCTCAGGAAGCCGAAGCTTATTCTGCAAAGAAAGAAACTAAAAATGCTGACAGCGCCTCAAGTGATGGGTCCCGACATGATGAAACTGACAAATCTCATAAGGAAGAAGACGAAGATAATAACTCAGATTCAGGAGGGAACGGAGAAAGTGAACCAGCCGATGCACAAACACCTGACGACAGAAAAGGATCAACTTCTGATGAATCTGACGATGCAGAGTTTCTTGACGATGAGCCTCTTGTAGGCATCTCTGTTCATCTCCTCTCGTATTCTTTTAAATCCGCTAAATCCTCCATTGTTATTGAAACTTGACTCTATTTGAATGCAGGGTGTTTGGAAGTCTCGAGTTGGGAAATCCGTTAAAGGCAAATAGCTTGTGATCCGAAAGTGTATCTTGTTCAGTTAGGTCTAGTGTGAAGACATGCAGAAGATGACAAACAGTATTTACAACCAATTGTTACACCAATAAACGGGTAGTCAGTGATTAGTGTCGCAGATGTTCTGGGGCAGGAATCGTTTATGTAGTAATGTAGTATTCTTTCTGTTGATTGTAACCTGTAGTTTTAAGTTTACAGCAGCTAGTGCAGTAGCACATACTTGACTTGTAGTGGAGTAATGTAACTTGTATTGCTTTGTAGATTACTTTGCTTTCGGTATGTATACATTGTGGTGGTATATCATCAAAGATATTTTAGACCAAAACCATAAGTTCTTCAGTTTATGTAAAAGAAACCGCGGTTAAACTGTTGTGTTATTTTCCATGATTTCTTGTGGTGGATGGCTGTTTGCCTCTAGGGTGTGTTAAATGTTTGTTTTCGATGCACACTCCAACCTGTAACGCCAAATAATCCAACACCCTTGTCACCGAATCCATGTCCATTGTTTTCAAAGTCCAAAACAATCCAATAACGTATGATAATAGATAAGGAAAAAGTTAGAAAGATGGTAAATTTGGACTATCCCAATTTTATAAAATAAAGTTATGGTTTAAAAGTGCATTAAATGTGTATTTGAATGAATACCCGGGAATGTCTCCAGACCAATTAATAACAATTTGTATGTTTCTTTTAAAACAATATTAATAAAAGATTGATGTTTCTAAATTTAGTAAGAACATCCTCTTCCTCTTTCTCTTTCTCACTCGCACCTTATTCATATGCCAAAATAGAACAATTTTGAGGTGCTTCTTGTTCATATTATCTTTTTCCCATAAAACCATCTTTTGCCATCTTTTGTTACTCCAAGGAGAGAGATAAAGAGAAGAGAAACAAGAGAGAATCTTGTTACCTTTTCTTGTCTTGTCTTGCATTCTTTTTTAGGATGGTGCATTTTGGTTCTTAGAACAAGAAGAAAGGCGAAAGATTGGTTTACGAATCTGGAGTTTGAGGCACGAAGACATAACCAGCTTTCGAGGTATCTACATTATGGATTACTTTCCGAAAGTATGCTCATAGGTGATATATAAATAACACCAAAATAAGGTTTCGGTTTTGGTTATGGAATTTATTTTGGAAGGGTACGTACCCCACACAAGGGGTTGGAAAACTGGACTTGCATCGCAAGGGGGTGATTTCCTTTGGCATTCACAATCGCTCCTTAATTAACATGTGTTAGCTAGCGATCGCCATTGACATTGCCATTGGTGATCTCTAGCTTTTCATGGATTCATAGAGATCGCCAATAGCAACAACGATCTCTAGCCAACATCAAAACATTTCATGAGGCGCCAATGCTAGAGGCGATAACCCCCCTTATGATGCATGCATGATTGCAAGTCCACATTTCTACCCCCTTGTGATGATCCTTTGAGTGGGGCAAAAAAAGTATGTGGTATGTAGTATTTGTTTCCTTTTTCGAGTTTTTACATAAGATCTGGTGATAGTATTAATTTTTGTATTGATCACACCATAGAGGTGTAATAACTAGCAGGAAGCAATGTTTGGGTTTCAAGTAAAAACTAGCCAAAATGCGGCAACTTCTCCGACTCCAACTCCAACTCCAAGCAAAGTCTCAGTTTCTCCAGGGGTATCAACCACTACAAGAAAAGCAACAAATTCCCCCAAAGGTTCACCTAATGCAGCCGTTGGTGAGATCGATACACGTGCACCTTTCCAATCTGTTAAGGCTGCTGTCAATTTATTTGGAGAAGCATCACCTAAGTCAGGAAGACCCATGTCTAGAAAAACTGGTGAAGAGGTATGTATACATACATACACACATTTAGTTAGCCTTGAGATCTTAATTTGGTTATTCTTCCCTCATCAACTTTTGATTTGAATATGTTAATACGCATATTGACAGAGGGTGTTGGAGAAGGAGGCGCAGTTACATTGGACATTAAAGGAGCTTGATAAGTATAAAGAGCTTTTAAAAAGTGCTGAAAATACAAAAGCTCAAGCGCAGCGCGATTTAGAAAAGGCGAATAAGTCGTTGCAGGAGCTAACTAACAAGCTAGAGATGATAAGTGAAGAGAAGCAATCAGCAATGGAGACAACAGAGGCTGCAAAAAGTCGAGCTCAAGAACTTGAAAAGTTGAAAACAAGCCAGAGCCAAGTAACTAATGTTGGATGGAAGGAGGATGTTGATAACGAAAGAAATCGCTATAAAACGTCTGCTAATGAACTTATTTCAATAAAGCAAGAACTCACTAGCCTCAAACACGATTTCGACGCTGCTTTAGAAGCTAAGTTGGCTGCTTTTCAACAGGCTGCAGATGCACAACATGCTGCAAAAGTTAACCATCAGAAAATGGTTGAACTCTCGAAAGACGTTGAGAAAATGCGCGAAACGCTTCACAGGGTGAATCTTGCTTCTGAAAAAGCGCATGAAGAGCATGTCAATCTTTTAGAAACAAAAGAAGCACGGATCGAATCAATAAGAAAAGCAAAAGAAGATCTAGAGATGAAAATTGAGTCATTGAAAAAAGAACATCAACTTTCTGAACTTAGAAGTTTAGGAGACAAACTAGAAGAGACAACTGAAGCAATAAATGTTTTAGAAGAACAGTTACGCGAGGTTCGCGCTGCAGATATGCAGACGTTGGAAAAAGCTAAACTAGAAGTAGATGAAGCGAAACGACGACTTGATGCAATTAAACAAGAAGAGTCTTCGGTTAGAGCGACGGTGGAAACATTGGAACAGGATCTTGAGAAAGTGAAAAGGGACATTACTTTGTTAAGGGGGGATGACTTAAAAAGGGAGCAACAACAAGTTGAATTAGACAAAATTAAACTTGAAATCGAAGAGGCTACAATAGAATTAACAAAAGCAACAGATGATATCAATGAACTAGAGTCAAAGATACAAAAAACAATGTTAGAAGCCGAAAAGGCGAAAAAAGAAGAAGAAGAGTTGAAGAAGCAAGAAGAAACACTGAAAAGACAAAAAGAACATTCTGAGACTGCAAACAAAGAAGCAGAAGAGAAGCTAGAGGTTGCGCTTAGAGAGCTAGAAAAGGCGAAAGCAGCAGAAGAGCTTGCAAGTGAGCAAATACAAAGCAGGATTTCAAAGAAAGATGCTGCCAAGGATGAGAATAAGATCAGGCTGACAACACAAGAATATGAAGCTTTGAATAAGAAAGCTGAGGAAGCAGCGAAAGCAGCCGATGCAAAAGTGGCAACCGCGATGTCTCAGGTGGAAACGATTAAGAAAAAAGAGAGATTGACACTTCAGAAACTGGAGAAAAGCATGGAAGAGACTAAGAATATTGAAGCTGCACTTAGTGATGCTTTAAAAATGGCTGACATGGCTGAAGCTGCAAAGGAGGCAATAGAAAGTGAACTAAGGAAGTGGAGATATAGTAAACAGAATAATGGTACTAGTTAACTTAATCTGTTTTGGTGTTTTCTGGTCACCATTTGTTTTGGAAATACAACTTTAATTTATGCAGGTTCTTGGACAACTTCATTATTATATATACTCGGATCTCATTGTTGTTTGACATCATTTGAATTATAAATGATGAAACACATCAAATAACACAAGATCATACATAGTTACATACAAATACAATAGCAATTTTGTTAAAATATTATGCATGATATTATAATTCATGTGTTAAACCTATGTTATTCATATGTGATAATGTTCTCTTTGGGTTATGATGGTTTGGACTATGTGAGTTATGTTATAAGACTAATGGGCTTATTTTATAACCCAACTTTATTGTCTGGTCCATTTGAGTGGCCCATGTTTATGTGCAAGTGGTGCAGGATTATTTGTGAGCCGTTGGATATGATCTGATCGTATGGCTGTGGTGTGTTCTCGTGTAACAATAATCGAAGCTTCCAGAGGCAGTATAAAAGGATTATTATTAGGGTTTGTTATTCATTCAGTCTGTAATCGTCTTCTCTGAAAACTCTCTCGAGTAGCTAGGGTTTCTCTGGTGTTGTTGGGGCTTGACCCTGTGTATGGTCTAATCCTGGAGCTGATCATTGTTGTGATCATCATCTAGGGTTGTTGGTTTGTAAGTCTTTGTATTGTTTCTTTATTCTAAGATCTTCAACTGATCTTATCAATCAGTTGAGATCTTAACTCTGTATTCTTTATCACTGGATTCATCTATTGTTGAATCCAGTATTTGGGTATTTGGGGGGCAAACATTTTGGGTTGGTTTAATAAGAGTTTTGTCACCTGTTTTGTCGCCTACTTCTCTTTGTTGATTGTTCTGAGTTTATGTTGGCTCAATATTGTTCATATTCTTGGATTGTGTATTATAGATCTATAAAATTTTACATGGTATCAGAGCCGAAGGCTCTTGTATCATAAAGTGTTTTTCTAAAAGAAACGATCCTGATTTGTTCTTCCGCTGTATCTTTGTGTTTTGGTTAAAGTCTGAGATCTTGATTTTTAGATCTCAGACTTGGTGTTACTAATTGGTTGTTGTTTGTTGACAAGATTGTGGATCTGGTCAACCTACTGTTGGCTTCTTGGGCTGGATTTGATCAGCTGGTGGCATATTGTATTGTTTGCTCTCTGGCTTCGTAACCCTAAGTGAAGGTTACGAGCTACGAGTTATTGGCGAAACCCTAACTTGGGTTGTCTTTGGTGAGATTGTTCCTCATCTGTATTTTTTGTTGTTTTTTGTCTGGTCTAGGAGCACTGTCCGGGTTAGGGTGGACCGGAGTAGGCTCAATACTTGATTTGTGGTCTTATTGTTTGTCTATTCTTATATATACGAGTATATATATATATAGATAATAAAGGACTCCTGTACTAAGATCTGCGTGGGCACCTTGAGTGATGAACCCATGATCTGACCCCTGGTACAGTTTCGTCCCTAGGGTTTGCATTGTTGTGTTTTCTCTCTAGTTTTTTTCTAGGTTGATTGTCTGTTCTGTGATTCTTGTTGTGTATTCATGACTGGTCCTGTTGTTACTAGTTCTCAGGGATCAGGTGGTGCTGATCCATCTGATCCCCCTGGTACACTTATTAGTAAATTGGACATTAGTGATCCACTTTACTTACATCCAAGTGATACCAGTAGCCTGTCCATTACTAGCATTAAATTGAAAGGATCTGATAACTATTCTGTGTGGTCTAGTTCTATGAAACTTGCTTTGGATGCTAAAAACAAATATGGTTTCATTGATGGTTCTTGTGTAAAATCTGTTGACAATGATGTGCTTGCTAGACAATGGGATAGGTGTAACTCTGTGGTATTATCTTGGTTGTTGAATTCTGTGTGTGAGGAACTATACTTAGGACAAGTGTTCTCTAAGTTGGCTAGTGAAGTTTGGTCTGATTTAAAAGAAACCTATGATAAGGTTGATGGTTCTGTTGTGTTTAATCTGTATCAAAAGATTAATAATGTGAAACAAAATGGTAGTACAGTGGCTGAGTATTATCATAGGTTAAACACTATGTGGAAACAATTAGATTCTATTCTTCAATTGCCTACTTGTGTTTGTAATGCATCAAAAGAGTTTAATGATTTTAGTGCTTTAATAAAGTTGATGCAATTTCTAATGGGATTAGATGATATATATCAACCAGTCAGAACCACATTGTTGACCAGGGAACCTTTACCTAGTGTAAAAGTTGCCTTTTCTATTGTGTCTAGGGAGGAGTCTCATAGAGGCTCCTCTGGGTCATCAAAAGGACAAAATGTGGCTTTTGTAACTAAAACCAGTCAAGGATTTGATAATAAAAAGAAAGGTGTTAACAGAGGTCCAAATCCAAACTTAAAATGTACTCATTGTAATAGGGTAGGACACACTGTTGACAGGTGTTATGAACTGGTTGGATATCCATCTAATCCTAGAAGAGTGTCTGGAAATCAAAATGTAAATCAGAGGTCTAATATGTCTAATAACACTAGTAATAGTAGGAGTAATAATGTTAATACTTCCACTAGTGCTGTTGGTCTACCTTTTTCTGCTGAACAGATATCAAAGTTGATGAATCTGATCAGTGAAAAGGCTCCTTCTGATCCACAGTCTTCTAGTAGTGGAGGTAATGTTGTGAATGGTTTCTCTAGTATGTCTACCATGCAAAATTTTGCTAACATGATCAGAAAGTTCTCTAGTTGTTCTAGCTTTGTTAAAAGTATTATCAATGATAGTTGGATAACTGATTCTGGTGCTAATCAACACATGACTAAAAGTGATTCTGAAATGTTTAATTGTGTTGATGTGAAAAATTTTGATGTTCAAGTTAGACACCCTAATGGTACTAGTGCTAAGGTAACTAAAATAGGGGATGTTAAGCTTGCTGAAAATGTTATTCTTAGAGATGTGTTTCTTGTTCCTGACTACTGTGTTAATCTTGTCTCTGTGCATAAGTTAGCCAAGGATAATCACATGTCTGTATTGTTTGATGAAAAAAATTGTTTTATCCAGGATTCCAAGTCCAAGAGAATCCTGGTGACTGGTAGGCAAAGTGATGGACTTTACTTTGTTGGTAAAAATGTGAGTGTTAATCATGTTTGCTTGAATAGTATTGTTGATGCCAAGTTGTGGCATAATAGATTAGGTCACCCCTCTGATCAAGTTTTGGCTGTATTAAAAAAAGACTTAAATATTGAAACTGTCAATACTCAACCTTGTGAAATTTGTCATAAGTCTAAACAAGTTAGGTTACCCTTTCTCTAAGTGAACATAAAACTAAAAATATTGGTGATATAGTACATTTGGATGTTTGGGGACCTTACAAGGTTTCAAGTAGAGAGGGTTTCAAATATTTTTTAACAGTAGTAGATGACTTCTCTAGGGCTGTTTGGTGTTATATGATGAAAGGAAAATATGAAGTTTTTGAAAACATTAAAGTGTTTTATGAACTTCTTAAAAATCAGTTTAACAAAAATGTTAAGATTTTCAGAAGTGACAATGGTACAGAATTTGTAAATAATCAAATGACTGTGTTTTGTCAAACTAAGGGAATTATTCACCAAACATCCTGTGTCTATACACCTCAACAAAATGGGGTTGTTGAAAGAAAACACAGGCACTTATTAAATATGGCCAGGGCTTTCTTGTTTCAGAGTGGGTTACCTCTTAGGTTTTGGGCAGATTGTGTTCTAACTGCCACATATGTTATTAACAGGATTCCTTCTTCTGTCTTGTTAGGTAAGAGTCCCTATGAGGTTATGTATGGGTTCCCCCCCATTCTTAGTTATATAAAGACCTTTGGTTGTTTGTGTTTTGAAACAAATTTAAATGAGTCAGATAAACTTTCTAGTAGGGCTGATAAATGTGTTCTCATTGGATATTCAAATTTTAAAAAAGGATATAAGCTTTGGAATTTAGAAAAAAGAGATATTGAATATTCAAGAGATGTTAGGTTCTATGAAGAAATATTTCCTTTTAAAAATAGTGTTGAAAATACTAATAGTGTTTTATCTGAGTCTGAAAACATAACAAACTTAAATTTTTTCGATTTAATAGAGTCTGAAACAACCAGTGAGTCTGATTTAACTAAGAATTCTAAACCTCCCAATGATGAAGGGGGAACTAAAGGGTCTAATATTGAGTCACCTAGTTTGCAATCAGAAGGACCTCCTAGTGGAGTTAGGACTGATGATTCAGGATCTGATCATAGTCCTGACAAAACTGGTAGTAGGGCTGCTGATAGGGCAGACTATGATGGTGAATCTTTAGGTGTTGAGACCAACCCATCTGAGGGAGTGTCTACTAGTATTAGAAGGTCTGATAGACAGTCTGTTTTCCCAAGAAGGTTTAATGAATATGTTGTTGATGGGAAGGTTAAATATGGAATTGACAAGGTTGTCAATTATTCAAATCTGTCATTAGATAACTTTTGTTTTGTATCAAATCTTAATAAAACAGTAGAACCCAATAGTTATTTTGAGGCTTCAAAGGATCCTAAATGGATTGAAGCCATGAATGCTGAAATGGAAGCATTACATAGAAATAATACATGGGTCCTTACTGATTTACCTAAGGATAGAAAGGCAATAGGTTGTAAGTGGGTATATAAGATTAAGTATAAGGCTAATGGTGAGATTGAAAGGTATAAAGCTAGGCTAGTGGCTAAAGGGTTTAACCAAAGGGAGGGTATTGACTTTGGTGAAACTTTTTCACCTGTGGTTAAAATGGTAACTGTCAGGTGTGTTATTAACTTAGCTGTGTGTAATAATTGGCCTTTGTATCAACTTGATGTAAATAATGCCTTTCTATATGGGTCAATTTCTGAAGATGTTTACATGAAGTTGCCTGAGGGATATTATTCTGAGAATAATACTAAAGTGTGTAAACTAGTTAAATCTCTTTATGGTCTTAAACAAGCTCCTAGGAAGTGGAATGAGGAACTTACTAGTGTGCTTGTTAAGTTTGGTTTTGTACAAAGCATCTGTGACTATTCTATGTTTGTTTTGTCTAAGAAAGATGTGTTAGTCATTCTACTTGTTTATGTAGATGATATAGTTGTTACTGGTAACAATGAAGTTGAAATTAAAAGAGTCAAAGATTGCTTAAATTCTAAATTTCTAATAAAAGATTTAGGTGTGTTAAAATACTTTCTGGGAATAGAAGTCCTATACTCTAATTCTGGGATTTGTCTATCTCAAAGAAAGTATTGCTTAGAATTATTAAATGAGTTTGGGTATCTTGGTTGTAAACCAATCAATACTCCTATTGAGCAGAGTTTCATAGTATCTGCCAAAAGTGGGAAAAATGATAAGCAGTTAGACAATATAACTGGTTATCAAAAGTTGATTGGTAAACTGATATATCTATCTCTTACCAGGCCGGACATTAGTTATTCAGTGCAGTATTTGAGTCAATACATGCACAAACCAACTAATGGACATCTTCAAATAGCTCTCAGACTATTGAGGTATTTGAAAATGTCACCTGGAAAGGGTATTTTATTGAGCAAAAGTGATTCTATGCACATAACTGGTTATGCTGATGCTGACTGGGCTAAGTGCCTAGAGACCAGGAAGTCTGTTACTGGATTTTGCATTTTCATAGGAAACTCACTTGTTTCCTGGAAAAGCAAGAAACAGAATACAGTTTCCAGGTCATCAGCAGAAGCTGAATATAGAGCTATGTGCTCTGCTGTGTGTGAAATGATCTGGTTAAGGAATCTTATGTCTGAATTAAAGGTTGATATTGTATTGCCCTTAAAAGTTTTCTGTGATAGCAAAGCTGCTATATCAATAGCTGCTAATCCTGTCTTTCATGAAAGAATCAAACACTTTGAATTAGACTTGCATTTTTTGAGAGAAAAGGTTGCTAATGGGGTCATTCAAACTGAGAAAATTGACTCAGAAAGTCAAGTTGCAGATGGCTTAACAAAAGGGCTTAGTGTTGAAAAACACAAGAACTTTTGTAGCAGTTTGAATATGTTTGACTTGTTTAACACTTGAATTAAGGGGGCATGTTAAAATATTATGCATGATATTATAATTCATGTGTTAAACCTATGTTATTCATATGTGATAATGTTCTCTTTGGGTTATGATGGTTTGGACTATGTGAGTTATGTTATAAGACTAATGGGCTTATTTTATAACCCAACTTTATTGTCTGGTCCATTTGAGTGGCCCATGTTTATGTGCAAGTGGTGCAGGATTATTTGTGAGCCGTTGGATATGATCTGATCGTATGGCTGTGGTGTGTTCTCGTGTAACAATAATCGAAGCTTCCAGAGGCAGTATAAAAGGATTATTATTAGGGTTTGTTATTCATTCAGTCTGTAATCGTCTTCTCTGAAAACTCTCTCGAGTAGCTAGGGTTTCTCTGGTGTTGTTGGGGCTTGACCCTGTGTATGGTCTAATCCTGGAGCTGATCATTGTTGTGATCATCATCTAGGGTTGTTGGTTTGTAAGTCTTTGTATTGTTTCTTTATTCTAAGATCTTCAACTGATCTTATCAATCAGTTGAGATCTTAACTCTGTATTCTTTATCACTGGATTCATCTATTGTTGAATCCAGTATTTGGGTATTTGGGGGGCAAACATTTTGGGTTGGTTTAATAAGAGTTTTGTCACCTGTTTTGTCGCCTACTTCTCTTTGTTGATTGTTCTGAGTTTATGTTGGCTCAATATTGTTCATATTCTTGGATTGTGTATTATAGATCTATAAAATTTTACAAATTTACTCATGCATGTTTGAATATGGTATGAGGATCATTATTTTGAGCTGTATATGGTTAGTGTTAGAAAAAGTTTTGAAGGTGTAGGTATATAAGATATTTATTTATAATTTTATATAGTTGATATATGAGCTTTATTGATTTTTTTTTGAAAAGGTTAACTTCATTCAAAAAAACGGCCACGAACAGTCCTCAAAATAAGGACCTCCGGACATCCAAACGTTACATCACTACAAACGGGTATTTACACCAACCCTTCCAGTCTAAAAACATTCAATCTAGATCTATTTTTAAACAAAAAATAAGACGTAATTTTAATGCTCTCAAAAACTTCCGGGGCACGGCGTCGTTTTCCTTGAAAAATCCGGTCGTTGCGTTCCATCCAAATAGTCCACATAGTGGTGAATACTATACCTCTCAAAATATACTTCGCTTGTTTAATAATCGGCTGCAGATTAGGAATTAACAAAACATCGGAAACATCAAAGATAAGTGACGGACTTAATCTGCACCAAGCATCCACTCGACTCCAAACCTCCATGGAAAACCAACAACCCGTAAACAAGTGCAAGACCGACTCGGAATCCACCTCGCATAGGTCACATTGTTGACTAAGTATATTAACACCTCGATTAACCAGATTAACTTTAGACGGCAGACGATTTAACGCGGCTCTCCAAACAAGGATCTTACATTTCAGTGGAACCCAACCTTTCCATTTCATGTTCACACCAATAGAATTATGCGGGTCAGCAGCTAACAAATATCGTACCTTTTTTCACTGAGAAGTCTTTGAGGAGTCGGCATTCCAAGTCCAAGTATTGTTCCCACCCTTCCATTCGACCTCATAAATGTCAGACATGAGACTAAATAATTCAGATATCTCATCACCGGACGCCGGCTCGATCTCCAACCCCACTTAAAGTGCTTGACATTATTTACAACCGATACCTATCCGAAACTGTAGCCCATTTTTTCTTCTCCAATCTGAATAGATGAGGGTAGGTCAAGCGAAGAGGTTCTTCTCTAATCCATGAATCCATCCAAAAACTAATGGTAGAACCGTCCCCTACAGAGCCGCTGAAATAGCTACCAAGGGTGCGACCATTCCAAATCGTTTTTGCACCAATTTTGACGATTTGTTTCCAACACCCGCTAGCGGAAGCCAAACACGGAAGAAAAGACCACGATCTACTCATCCCATGACACCCGAAAATCACTTTCTTCCACAAACAATTATCCCCAATTTTAAAGCGGCACACCCATTTAAGAAGAAGTGCATCATTAACATCTTCCAATTTAGACACCCCTAAACCTCCCAACTTCTTCGGCTTAGTAACGATGTCCCAAGCCACCCAATTAATTTTCTTTTCCGTACTACAACCCGCCCATAAGAATCTCCTCATTATCGCTTCCATACTCTCTAAAACCGCCTTAGGCGCTTTATAAAGAGAAAAGGTAATAAATGGGTAAATTCTCAAGTACCGCTTTCACTAAAATTAACCGACCACCAATAGAAAGATGCGCCTTCCAACTAGCAAGCCGGTTATTAAGGACATCTATGACCACCTTCCAATTTTTTATACGAGTCATCTTAGCTCCCACTTTGATTCCCAAGTACACAAATGGAAAATCCCCACGCCTACACCCCAAAATTTCCATCACACTATCAACCTCACCCTCTTCTGTACCAACCCCAAAAAGATTGGACTTGTGAATGTTTATATGAAGGCCCGACATAAATAGAAAAATCTAAGGACACGAGCCATATTTTGAATATTATCTCGAGACCACTCCCCCATGATTAACGCATCATCCGCAAAGAAAAGATGATTAATATCCGTATTGCCACACTAAAAATTAATACCTTTGATAATTCCCATATTATTCGCTTTAACTAACAAACAAGACAGGCATTCCATAACAATAAGAAATAGAAACGGGGAGATTGGGTCACCTTGACGAAGGCCTTTTCCACTCTTAAATTGAAAAGTAGGTGAACCATTTACGAGCACTGACGCGTAAGCCAACTCCAGAATACCCTTAACCCATTTACACCACACCGGAGGAAAAACCCATTTGAGACATTATTGACAATAAAAAGCACCAATTAACATTATCAATATGCTTTTTCAAAATCAATCTTCAACAAAAACGCTTTGTTTCTTTCTTCGTTTAAGCCATTCAATACTTCATTAACCACAAAAGGCCCATCCAAAATAAAACGATCCGATAAGAAAGCCGACCGAGTCTCCGATATTAATTTACCCAAAACCTTCTTAAGACATTAGCAAGGATTTTGGAAATAACCTTACTAATCACCCCAATCAACGTAATGGGTCTATAATCTTTGAGTCCATTGGCAATTTTACCTTTGAATCAAAGTAATAAACGCCGAACCACATCCCCTTGTTAATAATGCCCGTCTTATAGAATTCCATCATGATCCAAAAAAAGTCTTCTTCAAACATCTCCCAAAAATGTTTAACAAACCGAAAATTAAACCCCTCAGGGCCTGGAGCTTTCGTAGAACCGCAATCGAAAATCGCATCTTTAATCTCCTGTCTAAGAACATACTAGTAAAAAACGACCCATCCTGATCATCAAGCTGGCGCAAACCATCACAAGTAATACTCGGCCGATGAACCTTTTCCTCTTTAAAGTGTGATCTAAAAAATCTCAAAACTTCTTGTTTAATTATAACCCTTTGAGATCCTTCACCATTAATTTCCAAGCCCGAATAGAAATTTCTCGTTTTCGGCCATTAACAAGACTATGAAAAAAACTAGTATTTTCATCACCGAGAGAGGCCCATTTCGCCCGAGATTTCTGTCGCATATCTCGTTTCTAAACATTTCAATTTCTTCCAACTTTTTTTACATTCCGTCCAAACCCATAATTCCTCTTCATCTCCAAATTTTTTTGTTCCATTAAAAGCTCCATTTCTTCCTGTTCTTTTTTTAGCCGATTAGCATCCTCATTATCCTTCGAGCGTAACTCATGAACCCACGGTTTTAAATTAGCTCGAATGACTGCCAACTTTTTAGTTAAATTCAAATCAGCCGGCCCATTATCGTACCATCCTACTAAAGCACTCTTAACAACGTCATGACACTCGGGTCTATCCAACCAAGAGTCAAACCACCGAAAAGGTTTGGCCCCATTAAGCACACTGGGCATGATCGGAATGCTCTCTTTTCAAAGCTCTAACGCAAGCATTAGGCCATTTATTGAAAATATTATCACAAACCTTTCAAGTCATATTCACGAGACCCGCATCCTCAATAAACTCATTGAAGTCTCTAGCACAACCTGAATCAAACAGCGAATTTTTCCTTTCCCCCGGTCTCTAACAGCATTAAAATCACCGAACACAATCCACCACCCATGACCCCTTTGTATAACCAAATTAATTTTATCCCATAGAGCCTTTTTTCTCTCCATTAATTTGAGGAGCCATAAACGTTGATAACATTCAGCCGAGTCCTATCAACCGATAAAAGGCCAGAAACACACAAGAAATTTTTGTCTTTCGAAACCATATCTTTCTTAAAAAATTTCGGTCCCAAATACTTAAAATACCCCCAAATTTTCCAACAGAATCCACCTTATCAAACTCAAAACCCGCACCACCACCAAACTTTGGAAACCATACTAGAATCAACCTGACCAGACATAGTCTCCTGAACCCCAATAAACGAAACACCCAGTCTGACTTTAAACTACTAATCCAACTTGCTTTGTTCCCAGTACCCAAACCCCTAACGTTAATAGATAAACAATTCATTTAATACCTGATTGTAATCGTTCATCGTTAATCGACTCCCTGATGAGATCGTCTTGCAATTCAAGGTTAATAGCCAACTTGTCTCCCACTAATTTTGTAGCAAGAACTTCTTTGTGGTTGCAGAAGCTTAACCATATCACTGTTACCCTCGACATCGAGAGCATCCTGATGACCTTCGCGCACCCTCCATACTAATCCAATAATTGCTCAAAAGATTGTATAGGTGTCAGCGAATGCCTTTCAATATTCACACGCCCAGTAAACTCCTGAACCTGCGTAACATTATGCTGGGCCAAAGTAGGGTCTGAAAAACGAGTTTGGGCCAAAACCTCCTGAGTATCCATCGGCCCAATAAGAGAAGTAAGATCGAATGGATCACCACTACTAGACTTGGGCCGAATTTTCTTTTTTTTATTGTGGGCCTGAGGACTGTCCGGATCCACTTCCGGATCTCTTAAACCGAAAATTTTTTCTTTTTTTTGATAAGTTACAAACAAACCCCCTGCTCTTTTTTCGATTAGCAACATGTAGTCCCTGATCCTAACATATCTCCTTTCT
>JAUTDX010005783.1:0-34792 GCA_030844895.1 Ambrosia x helenae
CAAGAAATACTTGGAAATAACCAACATCAAGAAACAGATGGTGGTTTTAAAAATAAAAAAAGGTGTCAAAGGGACAGTAACATACTCAAAGATCAAAGACGAATACTACTTCAAGGATGGATGGCTTAAGTTCATGGAAAAAACAATCATCTTAAAATGGGTGTCTTTCTCGTCTTTTGGCTTCTGTCACCTTCTCCATCTCCATCTCTAGTCTTTCAAGTTTTTGTCTACCAACCCAACGGTTGTCTCAAACAACCAACCACCTTAAACAATGCAAGTGTTCAAGAAGCAAACCAGTGATGACGATGCATTGGGAAACATGGAGCAGCATAAGATGACGAGGGTTATTACGAAGTCTTACTTGCATAGAATGGTAACTAATATTTGTATGATGAGTATATGTTTTTATTTGGAGAAGTGAAAAGGCTAAATTAGTTTCTTTTCTTATGTGACGTACAGCTGATGGAATAATATTTTATAAAAGACACCGGAATCGATCGTTACCATACCATGCGGTTGAAGAACGACGAGGGAAAGATATGGAAGGTGAAGCTAAATACTTATAATATATCGCAGCCGCAGCAGATCATAACACGGTTGACTCGAGGGTGGTGTGGTTTTAGAAAAGATAACAATATAAAAGATCGGAGACAAATGTGAGTTTTACCATGTCACATCTAACTTGCTTCATGTTCGTGTGCTCAATGTTAAATAACAGGGACATAACTTTTAACTAAAGAGGATCTAATCTAAGTCCACAGGTAAATGGTTGTTGGTAGAAACTTTTGGTCTCACTGTCTTCTTTTGGTTTATGGTTGTAACTCCTGGAATGATGTGTGTATTTTGAACCATCTTAAAATCTTATTGTCTTGTTTTAATGTGTGTATTGAAGTCTCAAGTCTCTTCAAGGAAGCGCTATATATCCACAATAAGAGACTACTTAAAGCAATTGAAAACGTGTATAGTCCGTTGTTATATAAAAAACCTTTATTTTTAAAAAAACGATCAAAGCTCACCCAACAAGAAAACCAAAATACAAAAAAACATTATCACATCATCAAGCATTTTATAAATAATCCATCTCTATCTATATAACATAATTAGACTATGGGGTGTGGTTCCCCTTCCCCCTTTCTTCCCCTTGTCCACATCAGCGCCACATCATTTTCCCCTTCTCCTCCCCCAAACCAGGGAAATGGGTTCCCCCTTCTTTCCCCTTCCCCTCTCCTTTATTTTAATGTGTTTTATTGGGGAAAAAGACAAAAAGTTATATATATAATATTATTGGGGAAAAAAAACAAAAAGAAATAATAATATTAAATGATCGGGGAGGACGGGAAGAAAGTCCCGATGGCACCGAACAATGATCGGGGGGGGTGGTGTTCACTTGGGGAAAATTGTCCACATAGGCTTTCCCGATCCTTTCCCACCCCACACCCCCCATAGTTTAAAAGGACAAGGTGGCCCACCAAGTGAATGTTTTTAGTCATTTTTGTAGAAAAAACTTTTCTTTAATAAGGGGCACAAAACAAGATGCACAATGGCTAAAAAATGAATGATATGGTGTGGAGAAATGGGTAAAAACAATATTTAAAACGTATTATTGGAAATGCTTTTATGCTTATTTTATCTTTTGCTTGATTTGAGCTTTTCTAGAGCCACGTATCTTACAAGCAGTGTGACTCATTTACAACCCTTAACTTTATTTGTATAATAGGTTTTTTTCAAGTAAACCTAGTAAAATCGTCAGTCATAGTTGTTGACCTGTAATTAGGCCAAATAAGTTTTTTTAAAAAATAATTAATTTGATTCGGGTCCAAATGTATATTTCGACCAAAGCGAGCTAATTCATACTGAAAAGCTTTGTTTTAGAAAAGAGTATCAAATCACTTCAAACTGCTATATTTGTTTTTTTTTTTTTTTTTGACGGCTGATGATAAATGTGATGGTCGTGACGGTGGCAAAGGTAACATTAGTGGCGACGTCGTCATGGACGAAAGTGATGGATTCGACAGAGATGAGGAGTTGGTATGAGCACACTCACAATAACATAAACAAGAGTATATCTAATGGACTAACAAATATGCATACAACACAGATTCTTTATTGCTTTGATAATTGAGAGTACATTAAAAAGGAAAACTGCAAAGTAGCTTTTATAAGCATCTAGACTAATGGCTGGTTACCAAAACTAGGAAATAAGCAAAAGACTCGGCCACACCATAATATTCGGACAAAGCTAACTACCCAAGCAACGACCATTTATTGAATTCAAAAACATCCTATGTGTGCATGCATAGAGGAAACTTAAATTACTTTTCAAACACCTCCCCTTAATTCAAGTTCCCTCATTCCCAGTCTCATCCTAAACTTCTCAAACTTCTCCATGCTCAAACACTTGGTAAGAACATCAGCTATTGTTCCTCAGTTCCACAATACTCCAAGCTAATATCCTTTTGGGCAACCATCTCTCTGATAAAGTGATGTTTGAGCTCAATGTGTTTGGTCTTTTCCATTTAAAATTGGATTCTTGTACAGATGAATTGTAGATCTATTGTCACACCATATGACTGTGGCTCCTTTCTCCTCAACATCAAGATCAACTAAAATCCTTCTCAACTAGATAGTCTGGCATGCAGCTCCAATAGCAGATATTTATTCTGCTTCAGTGCTTGATAAGGCAATTGTATGTTGTTTCTTTGTGCACCATGAGATTGCCCCACTACCAACAGAAAATACGTTAGCAGACACACTCCTATCATCTAGACAGTCTCCCCAATCACTATCAGTAAAACCTTCCAACTTCACTTCTTGATTTTTCTTATAGACCAAACCATATTTGAGTGTACTAGACACATACCTCATAATCCTTTTGGCAGCTCCAAAGTGGTTTTTACTAGGTGCTTGCATGAATCTTCACAACACATTAACACTAAAACAATATCAGGTCTTGTGTTTTGTAGTACATAAGCCCACCAATCAAGCTCCTATACATCATTGCATCAATTGGTTCAGCTTGATCTCTCTTTTATGCTTCTCATTTGTATTCATGGGAGTTTCTTCACCTTTGCAACCACTAATTCCAAATTTCTCAATCAGCTCCTTAACATATTTTCCTTGTCCCACAAACACTTTATTTCTATCTTGATAAACTTCAAGTCCAAGAGAGAAACTTTAGTAAGCCTATATCTGTCATTTCAAACTCTCTCACCATTCCTTCTTTAAACTGCTACAACAATAGATTACTAGAGCTTATATAGATTATGTCATCTACATACAAGCAAACATAAATGATTCCCACCACATCAGCAGTCTTCTTTACATACAAAGTAGGTTCATTATAGCTTCTTGTAAACCCATTTCTTGTAAAATAAGAGTCAATTCGAGCATACCATGCTCTTGGTGCCTGTTTAAGGCCATACAAGGCCTTAATCAACCTTTACACTTTATGTTCTTGCCCCTCAACTTCGAATCCTTTTGGCTGCTCCACATAAATCTCTCTTCTTCCAATCTACCATTTAGGAATGTTGATTTAACATCCAATTGGAAGATCCACCACCCTTGAGCTGCTGCAACATGCCAAAACTGTCCTGATGGTCTCAAATCGAGCCACAGGAGCAAAGGTGTCTTGAAAGTCTAGTCTATTCCCTTCCTTTGTGAGTAACATTTTATGTTTTGGTTTAAATGGTTAGATGTCTATATCGCAACATTGGGAGGCGGGTAATTCGAGGTTGAGTCGACACAGTCTCGAGTCACTTTATTTTCAGTGTTCGAGAGGTGAGCTTACCAGGTCGGGAGACCCTCAAAATAACCTTAAGAACACAGTTGTTTGTACAGCTTTTGCGATAACAGTCACCTCTAGAAAATGTTGTAGCAATTCTAAGTTAAGCATAAGTGCGTAGCTCGAACACACCACTTAAAATAAAGATAACTATTTTTCATACCAGGTTCCATCTGATCTGAAACAACACCATTGTTTTGTCATTGATTTCTCTTAAAAGTTTACATCTCTCTTTTTACTTTTTACTTTACTCCACGTTATTAAAAAGGTCTTTTTTACAGTAATTTTAGGAAGCTGAGTAGGAAAAATCGTGTCCACGGATTCGATACTCGGTACTTGCACATTTCTATAGTATACACGATAGGTGTGCTTGCCTATTGTGCTGGGTCTAGAACGTTGAGCAACTATCGTTTTAAATTATAAATTTAAAATTTGCAAGTGTCTAACTATTTTAATTATAAAATTAAAAAATTGCAAGTGTCGAACGTTGAGCAACCCATCGGGTTCGGGCTTGATTGTCATCCCTACCATCTTAGAAAAAGTCCGAGTCAAAGCCGTTACCCCTAAAACGGCTAGGGAGCAAACTAAAATGGCTAGGGTCATTGGCAGAGGATGAACCTTAGACTTTTCCCCAAGTGGTTAACCTTTTCCAATGTTTATTTTTGCCATTTTACATAGTCTAACGTTTTAATTAGTGATTTGAGATTAGAGAAGTTGATGGGAAAAAAAGATTTTGCCTTATACAATGTGACATTTATTTTATGTTAAAAGTCTAATTTTAAGAGAGAAAAAAAAAATTGAATAAGATGATAATACATGGATATCATTTAGCTTATGCAATAAACAAGCTTTCAAAACATGACTCCTTTTATTACTAAATTACCCCCACGTTGCGGGCGAGGGGTTCATAAAACTGTCGTAAGTAAATTTATACCAAAAACAAAAACACGAATTTTAACATATAGATAAACTCAAATTTAAACCGAGAAAACTTTACCGTAGACAAAATCAAACTTAACTTTGCTATTTTGATGTAATTTTGTATGAACAAATAAAAAAACATTACATTTGATTGAGCATAGAGATTAAAGAAAAACGCAAAATGTGAAGTGCCAAAAATGAACACACAAATCTCACGACCAAAAATGTGAATCATTTTCGTTACAAGACAAAAAACAATAGAAGACAATTACGAAAACCAACTACAAAAGAAAAAAATACTGTAAAAAGCACCAAAACACCAAGTAAAGAAATGGCAGTTTTGTAATTTAACTCTTAAATGAGTGGCAAATTGTACACCGTAGTTAACATGCTATTCAAAATGTTTTGCCTTATACAATGTGACATTAATTTTATGTTAAAAGTCTAATTTTAAGAGAGAAAAAAATTGAATAAGATGATAATACATGGATATCATTAGTTTATGCAATAAACAAGCTTTCAAAGACATGACTCCTTTTATTACTAAATTACCCCCGCGTTGCGGGCGAGGGGTTCATAAAACTGTCGTAAGTAAATTTATACCATGAAAATAAAAGCACGACGAATTTTAACATATAGATAAACTCAAATTTATACCGAGAAAACTTTACCGTAGACAAAATCAAACTTAACTTTGCTATTTTGATGTAATTTTGTATGAACAAATAAAAAAAACATTACATTTGATTGAGCATAGAGATTAAAGAAAACGCAAAAAATGTGGAAGTGCCAAATATGAACACACAAACCTCACGACCAAAAATGTGAATCATTTTCGTTACAAGACAAAAAACAATAGAAGACAATTACGAAAACCAACTACAAAGAAAAAAATACTGTAAAAAGCACAAAACACCAAGTAAAGAAATGGCAGTTTTGTAATTAACTCTTAAATGAATGGCAAATTGTACACTGTAGTTAACATGCTACTCAAAATGTTTTGCCTTATACAATGTGACATAATTTGATGGTAAAAAGTCTAATTTTAAGAGAGAAAAAAATTGAATAAGATGATAATACATGGATATCATTTAGCTATATGCAATAAACAAGCTTTCAAAGACATGACTCCTTTTATTACTAAATTACCCCCGCGTTGCGGGCGAGGGGTTCATAAAACTGTCGTAAGTAAATTTATACCAAGAAAAATAAAAACACGAATTTTTAACATATAGATAAACTCAAATTTATACCGAGAAAACTTTACCGTAGACAAAATCAAACTTAACTTTGCTATTTTGATGTAATTTTGTATGAATAAATAAAAAAACATTACATTTGATTGAGCATAGAGATTAAAGAAAAACGCAAAATGTGAAGTGCCAAAAATGAACACACAAACCTCACGACAAAAAATGTGAATCATTTCGTTACAAGACAAAAAACAATAGAAGACAATTACGAAAACCAACTACAAAAGAAAAAAATACTGTAAAAAGCACAAAACACCAAGTAAAAGAAATGGTGTTTTGTAATTAACTCTTAAATGAGTGGCAAATTATACACTATAGTTAACATGCTACTCAAAATGTTATACGTAGAAATATGTAAAATTACATCTATTTTATTATTTAATCCATGTAATGCACAAGATCCTAACCTAATTTTGTAATATAATCAATGCATTTACATGATAACTAAAGAAGCTAAGGTGTGTATAAATTGCACTAATCAGACACATGTATACGTATTATTGGATGAACATTTTTATACAGTAAAAAAGCAATGTATCATGATCGAACAAGATGTCGAATCGGTTTCCTTACCAGTCTATTGGTTGGACTAGATGTAAGAACCGGATGACATCGCAAATATCATAAAAACTAGGATTCTATTACCCCGCGCTTCACGGCGGGAGCTACTGTTGCGTTGAGGATTTGGTGGACGTTAAATATCGCGCGTCGCTGTGGGAGCTCCTGTTGCGTGGAGGGTTTCGTGGACATGAAAGATAATATCAAGTGACTGTTATTCTCGCGTGGGCTTCAAAAAAATACTCGCAGCTAAAAGCTAAAAAGTTTGGTGGCCCAAAGTTTGAAATCCTAAAAATTAAAAGTTTGATGGTCAAAGTTTGGTGGTCAAATTGAAAGAAAGTAACTATTGGGTGACAGGTGACAGGCAAAATTAATTTTTTTTTTTTGAAAGGCTAACTTCATTAAAACAAACAACGGTTTATCTCCAAGCCGGAGACAACCACAACCAATACATCAAGTTACATCAAAACTACACCATTTGTTCCATTCTACCTTATCCTTTTTCGATCTACTATTAAACCATAGAAAGCTAATAGCCTTGACATCCGCCATCAACTTAGAAACGTTAGCCTTTCCTTGTTTGAAAATTATCTCGTTCCGGTTCACCCATATCTTCCAACACATAATGATAAGAATGCCGTATATAATCTCCTTCCGTGAACTAGACATTGGCAAAACCTCAACACTTCGAAGAATATCTCCGACTGAAAACAAGAGCAACGGAGGGATCTTCATCCATGCAACCAAGCCATTCCATAACCCATTCGCATACATACATGCAGTGAAAATGTGCTCTGTCGACTCGTCCGCCTCCCGCAAAAACGACACGAACCCTCACCAATATTAATATTCCTACGAGCCAAGTTAGTCGCCGTAGAATTCTATCCAGACTAGTCCTCCACATAAAAACGTTACACTTGGTAGGAAGCCACTTACACCACTTGTAATTATCACCGATCGGGCTTCCTTCTTCATTGCGGAGCCACTTCCTAGCTTCCTTGACCGTGTACATAACGTTAGACCCATAATTCCATCGCCACGAATCGTTTCTCTGGTGTAATTGAATTTCCATGACTAACCGGTGGCACTCGATTAACTCCCGGGTCTCATCATCCATAGCCGGGTAACGCTTCCACTCCCATTGAATAACACCACCACCATTATCATTGCCAAGACGATCAGCCACCTTGCACCACTTGTTCCTTTCTAGGCGGAACAAACTTGGAAAATGATCTTTTCAATGGCTCATCACTAATCCACGTATCCAACCAAACCGGATATCCAACCCATTCCCAATCGTCCCACGAATCATATTAATGAACTTTGTGCCTTGAACTTGAGTCGCATAAGCCGTCTTAACAATCTTGCTCCACGTCCCGCTAGATTGCTTGTTCCACGGAATCATATCCCACCGGCGATTAGATACATGAAGCGCCTCTATGACCCGCTTCCACGTCACATTTTCTTCAACTTTGTAGCGCCATACCCACTTGAACATCATCGAGTAATTGCAATCCAATAGCCGATTCAACCCCAATCCACCATGCGCCTTGGATCGCACTACCTTATCCCATGCCACCCAATGTATTTTATCAATTTCATCTGTCCCCCCCCCCCCCACAAAAGCGCTTAATGAGACCTTCTAGTTTATTAATGACCGCTACCGGGGCCTTGTACATAGAAAAGTAATACGTAGGAATACTCTCCAAAACGGACTTTACAAGCACCAATCTTCCTCCCATCGATAGAATACGAGCCTTCCATAAGGAAAGCCGTTTTTTAAAAACTTGGATCACCGGTTCCCAGCTATTAATTCTAGACATATTACCACCAACCAGAATACCCAAGTATTTTAAACGGCACTCTCCATTACCGACACCCTAACCAAAGAGCTTTAGCTTGAACCTCCATAATCGGCTTCCCAATCCCATACAACGTGGATTTGTTGATGTTAATTCTAAGAACGGAGCATAAACGAAAAACCCGCAACATCCTTCTGAGGGAACTAAAGTTAGCTTGTGACCATTCACCCATAACCATAGCGTCATCCGCATACAATAAATGAGATAAAACCAGACCATTATTAGGCAATCGCACCCCTTCAAACATACCCATATGACATGCTCTTCGTATAATACTAGACAACGCTTCCATGACAATAATAAGGAGAAAAGGAGAAATCGGGTCACCTTGCCTAATACCTTTACTACACGAGAACTCAAAGGTGGGGGAACCATTCACCAGAACAGAAGAAGCAGCCGAAGCTAACACCCCATGAATCCAATCACACCACCTATCCGGGAACCGCATTTGCTTCATAATAGAAATTAGAAACCCCCAGTGAACATTATCATACGCCTTTTCGAAATCAATCTTGAACAAAAATAGTTCTTTACCCCTCCTTTTTGCCCAAGACATGACCTCACTAATAATCAAAGGACCATCCAGAATATACCTTCCAGACAGAAAGGCCGATTGACTCTCATAAGTGACCGACTCCCATCACCGTCTTCAATCTATTCGTCAATACCTTCGATATCACCTTACTGATCACCCCAATCAAAGTAATAGGGCGATACTCTCCTAAACCCACCGGATTCTCCACCTTAGGAATTAAAGTAATAAACGAAGAGCCAACCCCCTTACTTATCGTCCCAGACTCGTAAAATTGTTGGAAAATCTTCATAAAGTCACCTTCAAATAAGTGCCAGAACCGTTTGATAAAACGAAAGTTGAAGCCATCTGGACCCGGTGCCTTGTCACTACCACAATAAAAAAACCGTCTCCTTTATTTCTTTTTGCGTAAACGGACACACAAGAGAATCGGCTTCAGCATCAGAAATGGTCTTCAAATCATCGCAGACCAGATTCGGCCTCGCTTCCATGTCTTCCACAAATTTATCCATGAAAAAAGAAAACACTTCACGTTTAACTAAATTAGGTTTGGTTACCCAAACCCCGTTAGCCATAATCCCCGGGATACAATTCGACACCCTTCTTTTATTGACCACTACATGGAAAAAACTCGAGTTTTCATCTCCATCTCTAGCCCATTTCACCCTCGCCTTTTGTCTCAAATCTTTTTGAACACCAATTTCGATCTCTCGTAACCGTCTATTCCCTTCACAATAAACCCATTGCTCTTCTTCCCGTAAGTCGCGAATCTCCACCTCCACATCTAGCTCCTCCAAATCCACCCGAATACTTTGAGCCTCCTCCTCCTCAAGTTTTAAAACGCGAGACTTCCATTCAACAATAGCTCGCCGAATATACTTCAACTTATGAAGCAGAAATAAATCCGGACAAGAACTCTCGCAAAACCGGTTGGCATTGTTAACAATCATCTCCTCGAACCCTTCCCGATCTAACCACGAGTTATAAAACTTGAAAGGTTTCGGACCAAAATTTCTATACTCAACTTTAAGAATCAAAGGGCTATGGTCCGATTTTCCCCTAGGCAAAGCTCGGTACTCCGCATTAGGCCATTCGTTCAGAAAATTTAAGGACACAAATATTCTGTCAATCCGGCTACACTTATTACCCGCAACGAACGTAAATTTTCTACCTTGTAACCCATACTCATGCAAATCCATTCCATCTAAAAAAATCGTTGAACTCATTAGAGGAAACGGCATCAAATTTAGAGCTCTTTCTTTCACTTCTGTCGCGAACACAATTAAAGTCTCCGCCAACAATCCAAAGAGACGAATCCTGGCGAATAATCCTCTCCAATTCCCTCCAAACCACTCTCTTTTCATCAATCTTTTGGGGCGCATAGACATTTACCATACCCACCTTCATTCCATTGCTTTTAATAATACCATGAACGACAAGAATATTCCTATGTTTAAGAACCGAAAGCTTTTGAAAAACTTTCTTATCCCACATAGAAACAATCCCCCCCGATCTACCCGTAGCTTCAACCCATTCGGCTTCATATTCTCCTCTACCCCAAAACCTATCCAAATTAACATTTTGCATAGACACCAACTGAGACTCTTGAAACATAACAAAGCTAATCTCGTTGGCCACTCTAACATTCGATATCCAACCCGCCTTATCCACCCTACCCATACCTCGAATATTTATTGACATTACATTCATTGATCCACCAATTGAAAACTCCATTCGTTTACCGCATTCACTAGAGGCTCCTGGAAACTATCCATGTTTGAGACACCAAGATCTCTAGCAAATAATAAAGTATCTTCCACATCCCTTCTTACCACTTCGGCATGGTGCTCTACTGAATTAACATTCCCTTCCAAAACCATACTAGGCGCCACATATCCATTTAGATCAGGAGTAAGGAACTCCTCTTGTTGAGCCTGCTCGGTGTTCGAATTATCCACAACCACCTGCACTGGATTAACAAAAATAAGCCTATCAATGTCAAACATATCATTGTCTTCACGTAGCCTCTTTTTTGGTCTATCTTTGTCCAAAGGAGATGTTGAACGCCGATAACCCCCTTTCTTCTTCGAGTATTTACCACCTTTTCTTTTACAACTTTTTGACGTTGAGCCGGCACCCACTGAATCATCAAAATGACCTGTAAGATGTGGCAAAACTTCCTGTTCTTCTACCATTTGTCGAACTGGAACCTCTTCCGAAAGCAACGCAACATTAGAGACAACATTCGCTGGTTCCTCCACCGGAGTTTCCACTAACACTTCTGTATCATCATCTAAATCAGCCACACATTCAGGTACCCACTCCTCCATATCCTCCTCCACATACGCCAAGTACGAACTTTCTCTCCAAATTGCTTTAACACTACCACCAACACGAGCATGCGATTGTAGGCTAACCCCCACAACTGCATAAGATATATCACCCTCCTCAGGATATTGAGCCTCTGCTATCACAGTACCAAACACACCTGCAATATCATTAAAAACCTTCATCTCAGCAACATGCGCCAGCAAGCCACGAATTTTAAGCCATGCAACCCTATCCGTCATCACCACTTGACCGTTCCAAGGTTCAGCCATAGTAAACCAAGGTTTCCAGACGTCATCAACGTTTAAAAACCTATCCTTATCAGAGGCATTCTCGAAACTCAACAAAACAGTTAATCCACCCATATAACGTATATTGCATCCACCAAACGCAGCTTCCTTTAACTTGGTCTTAAGTGACGTAAGAACGTCCAATGAAGAGGCTTTAGCAATTACACCACAACCGTACAGCTCTTGCAGGTTCTTCCCTTCGGATTGGACAATGACTTCAGGGATGCTAGCTTCCGCTTTTTTGTTTAGAAGAATATCACGAAACGATCTTTGATCTACCCCTTCAGACGAAGAACCATCAACATGCATTCTATCCCCTTCATTCTGGTTAACCAACTGTTCTTGGACCTCCGGAACCGTCACCGGTTTCCAAACTGTTTCCTTGTGTACCGAAGGATCGATCGTCTTTCCTTTATCAACTACAGGCTTTTGTCCACTCACAAATCTTGCTGGAACGATGAACAACTTATAGCTTCCAATCCAAACGTCTTTAAGACTTCCTTCCAAATCCACCCTATTCCGAGTCACTTTGAACGTGGCAAATCCAAATCTTTTACCCAGCTTATCATACTTTCTGGCAATGTATATTCCTTGCACATCCCCATACCTTAACAGAACCTCCTTCAGATCATACGAAGAACAACCTTCAGGAAGGTTTGAAACAAAAAACTTCACCCCATCGCTCGATACATTGGAATTTTGATGTTGGACGTTATTACGATTCTTCTTAGGAGGTACATCATACCAGACATTAGGTTTAAATCTCTCCCGACCCGCCATGTTAACGTTGAAGAAACCTGTTCGCCGCCTTTCGCCAAAATCGCCCTCCGACTTCTTCGGATCTAGGGTTTTTTTTGGATTGGTTTTTCCGGTGTTTAAGTATTTTAGCCTAAAATTTTTAGGTTTCGACAGGCAAAATTAATAAATAAAGGAAAGACACTGTAGAAGTGTCTTTCCTTTATTAGATACTATAATAATAAGTATTGTAAAACGAGATGAATTTAATCAATTTCCAGTTCGACCGTCCAAACTTATAGTTCAACCCATCGGTTTTCCGTTTTGACCCCAGGTTCATGGTCCGAGTGGCTTACCATAGTCAAAACGGTACTGATACCATGAAACGGTATTCCAACTTTTGGTTCGTTCCTGATACACTGCTTTTTTACTTGTCTAAATATAAATATATGAATTTAACATTCACATCGGTGTTAATCTTGTACTTTAAAAGTAAAATAATGATACAAATACAAAAAATCTAAAAAGTAAGAAGATTCACTTTCATATAAAAATATGCCTGCCTGCCTGCCTGCAGGAAGTTCAAATCACAATACAGTAATCGAAAATGACTCTCAATAATCGAGGCAAAGCCTCCTTCTTCAAGATATTACTCAGGACTCTGACGACCATCTTGTCAGTCATCTTGCAAACACACAAACACCATTTTTCTTGCTTGTTATCCATTACTAACCACACATTCAACTATTGGTCTTGTTTTTTTGCAGCCATTGCCACCAGCTTTTGCCAAGAAATACTTGGAAACCAGCAACATCAAGAAACAAATGGTTGTTTTAAAAATAAAAGAAGGTGTCAAAGGGACAGTGACATACTCAAAGATCAAAGACGAATACTACTTCAAGGATGGATGGCTTAAGTTCATGCAAAAAAATCGTCTTAAAATGGGAGTCTTTCTTGTGTTTTGGCTTCTTCTGGCTCCTTCTCCATCTCTAGTCTTTCAAGTTTTTGTATACGAACCCAATGGTTGTCTCAAACAACCAACTACCTCACATGATGCAGGTGTAAGTAATAGGGAGACACTGTTTGTTAAAGAAAAAGTTATTGATGATGATTCATCTGAAAATGTGCAGCAGAAGATGACGATGACAAGTGTTGTCAAGAGATCTTACTCTTATAAAATGGTAATTACTACTCCATCCGTCCTATTAGAAGTGTCCATATTCCCTTTTTTATTTGTCCCATTTCATGTGTCCACTTTCAAAAATTTTAAGCCAATTTCCAAAGTTACCCTTAAAAACACAACTAAAATAAACAAAGAATATGATGGGCCCACATATGACAAGGGTATTATTGTCATATGGCAAGCAAAAAAAGCAATCATTTAATATGCCTAAAACTTTGTGTTTTTCAAACCAACACACTTATAATGGGACGGAGGGAGTAATATTTATAATATTTTTAAAGGTGAGTTTAAACGTTCATTTGTATGTTCAATGCAGTTAATCTGACTGTTTTACTGAGTAAAAACAATAATATGTAAGCTAATTAAAGTTAAAAACTCAATAATATTTAATCTAGAGCCCTATATGATTTATAAACTCATCAAAATGTTTTACATAAATTGTCGTTTACTTATATACAAAATTGCATTCTTTATCCTCTATGTAACCTAATTAAAAACTCAAAATTTTTAACCCGGTTAAATAATAAAATCTTTGTGGGAGTATCATCTTTTTAATTTTTTTTAAATGAAAGTTTAACATTTAAAAAAGAGGTGGCGGCGCAGCTTGTTCACCTTCCCGCTATGTTGATGTAATTTGTAATTTTTTTTTATTTAATGAAAAATTGCATGTTGAAAAAAAAAATGAAAGTTTAACATTTAGGGGTAAGCTTTTTCTAGTCGCACGGGATCCCTGAATTCTTAGTGACGACCCAGTGAAAGATATGGGACGTTACGCTGAATACTTTTGTTATGACAGCCATTGAAGAAGAATTTCGTAGAAGCAACTGGAATCAAGGGCTACTGCAGCTTGCAGTTGAGGAACGACAAGGGAAAGATATGGGATGTTACGCCGAATAGTTGGACTAGTGGATTGAACCAGTATATACAGATCCATGCAGGGTGGTGTGATTTTAGAAAACACAACAAGATAGAGATTGGAGACACATGTGAGTTTTACCATGTCAAAGCTAACTTGCTTCATGTTCGTGTGCTTACTGCGAAGAAGCGAAAACGCGTTAAGTAAAGTCGATGTAATCCAATGTCAAAAGGGTAAATGGTTGTTTGTCAAAGCTTTCTAACTGTCATTGTCTTTTGGATTTTTGGTTCTAATCATGTTAATATTGTATTATGTGGTTTGAATGCTTATCTTATCCTTTTAAACATTTTGATATCTCTTATGTATCTTTAGAAGCCAGTTGGTCATAGTCAAACTCAGTTTGGGTTAATATTATTGGTTGGATCAGAAACAGGTTGTGACTAAAGTGAGCTTGGATTGAAACTGTTTCAGTTTCTTATAAAAGAAGAGTACCAGTATGGGGTCAAGTACTATGTTTTTATGATGGCTAGTAGTAATGATGTTTGTGCACGACGGTGGTGAAGGTGACAATTGTGGTAAAGTTGGAAGGGACGACGAGTGATCATGTTGGTGACGGCCAGTGATAGTGGTGATTTTGGTCATCGTCGTGACGGATAGGCAGTGGAGGTGATGGTGATGGTGCCGCCAGTGGTAGACATGTTGGCTGCCGCAGATAGGCAGTGGAGGTGTTGGCGACGCCTATAGTTGTTCGAGTTGCTAGTGGGGGTGGTTATTTCAGCGACAATAAATGCTAGTGAAGGTGTTGTATTTGAGCCCGCTCTAAGTTAACAAGTTTCATAAGTCTGACATGTTATATCATTCGAGTATATGCTCAAGTCAACTTATTTAGCAAACGAAATTATTGCATATTAACTATATCTTGAAGAATCGAGTTATGATTAGGTGTATTCTCAACCATTGATGTAATTAGATTTCAGACTTATATTTCATAAAAGTTTATCCAAGTTTTCTTGTTTCCAGTTGTTATCTATGTACTATCTTTTAGTTGCCTGAAGTGTTGGTTTGTGTGTGCTTGGATGGTTTAGTTTGAGAACTAAGGCTCCATGTGTGCTTGATGATAAGAATTGAATAATCCAGATTTTTTTTGCCAGTAAAGGTACAAAGTAGACTAGCCAAATGGGTCAAGTATTCCAAAAAGTACAAGACGGGTTAGATAATAATAATAATTTATTCGTCAATAAAAAAACTTTGTCGGGTGGGAGGTTGGGTCCAATTGGCAAATCCATGGTGTTGGTCCCCTAAGGTCAAGAGTTCGAGTCCCATCAAAGGCGATATTAGTGTAATTTAAGCAAATTAAAAAAAAAAAAAACTTTGTTGATTAATCATGTTCATAATTAGGGAGTGAGAACTAAACATTTAATTGGAAATTAGGTATTGCAGGCCTCTGTTGGAACAATCGGGTCACAAACACAAACAAACAACCGGATTTTGTGAGAAACACACTCACGACTCTTTTCTTTTATTAAATAAAACCACCACACAAAATAACAAAGCATTGAACCCTATTTATACTAGACTCACTTGATCACCAAGTTATCAAATCCTTACCTAACTAGACCATGACACTTTAATAGATAATAACATAATACCTATAATTATCTAATCCTAACAACTTGATAAACATTAACGAAAAACTAATAATTAAATCAAGATTAATCCAACATTCTCCCCCTTAATCTTGATATGATCCTCGTCTAACATCACATTAGCGTCGGCTCATAATCTTCTTTCATTAAGTTCGCCTCATCATACTTCGGTTTTTCCTTTGGACATTCCCATGCAAAATGACCAAACTCTTCACACCGAAAACACTTGACCCGCGACTTGTCTCGGTTTTTGCAACACTCACAGTTACCACAACCATCATTATTCACTTTACCTTTTCTATCATCACGAGTAAACATTAGTTGACCACGAACATCTTCAGTTGAAACTTTTGGCTTCACTCGCTCCTCATAAGCCTTTAAACGCCCCACTACCTCTTCAAAAGGCATTGACTCAATCTCTGAGTATTGCTCAATTGAAGCAACTATTGGCAAATACTTATCCGGCATAGAGTTTAAGAACTTTCTTACAAGTACCTCATCCTCCAATGATGACCCAAGACTCTTATATTTTGACTGCATCTCGCTTAACTTGCCAGCGAACTCATCAATCGATTCCGTCTCTTTCATCTTAATCATCTCCAGTTCACTCCTCAACGTTTGTAAGCGTGCCTTTTGGACTCTATCAGCACCCAAATACCGAACTCGAATCGCCTCCCACACGTCTTTCGGATCCGAATACTTCGAAACTTGAAGGAGAACATCTTCAGAAATTGATTGATATATCATCGCCTTGGCCATAAACTTCTTTTTAACTTCTACTTCTCCCCCGGTCACAGGATCTATGGCTTCTCGCAAACCATGTGCAGCCAAACAGTCTCCATCATGATAGACCATGCCGTATAATTTGTTTTCGTCAGTTTCGGACATTGCAACGTCACGTTGTTTGACTCACGAGCTGGTATCATATCTCCTCCTGGATTAGCCATCCTTTTTCTCTTCTCTTATCGAAGACAATTAACTTATTATAATATGTATTCTGTTCTTCGTACCAAGTATATTCAATTTATACTTGAAATAAATCTCCTTATTATAAGCTTCCGCCACCGACTTAGAAAATCACTTCAATGTTATCAATTAATTCACGTCCGATTATTGATACTATTACTATTTTTAAATCTTCAGCTTTGAATTTCAAATTTCTTTCGCTTATCACAATTTATTATGAATACCACTGACCTTATATGATTCTTCGATTTGAAATCAAACTTCAACTTCAAGCTTCCAATCAAATTCTTCTCACTTTCTCCTTCTGATCACACAGAAGAAGCATACCCAGGCGTTGTTGTTGTTTTTTTTTTAAATCGCAAAAATACTAACCAAACTTAGATATTGTATTTGGTTTATCCAATCACAAGACAACCAAAAACAATCTTATCCACTTTTGATCAATCACTCCCAGATTAATCAACTCGTTATTCACCGGTATCACACCGAACCACCCCGAATCACTCGGGTAAACTTTACACCCCTCGCAAGTGTTTGAACTTTCACTCGATCAGACTCGCTCAGATCGATATCTATCGTGGTTGACTCGCACAACCAGCCCACAAATCGTATCTCACGATTTTTAAGTTTGCCTCACACAAAACTTCTAGATGATCTCTCACGGATCACAAAACTGAACCGCTCGCAGGTTCGTCTTCCTCAGTGGTGATTAAACAGGCCTTTGATCGTATGCGCTCTGATACCAATTGTTGGAACAATCGGGTCACAAACACAAACAAACAACCGGATTTTGTGAGAAACACACTCACGACTCTTTTCTTTTATTAAATAAAACCACCACACAAAATAACAAAGCATTGAACCCTATTTATACTAGACTCACTTGATCACCAAGTTATCAAATCCTTACCTAACTAGACCATGACACTTTAATAGATAATAACATAATACCTATAATTATCTAATCCTAACAACTTGATAAACATTAATGAAAAACTAATAATTAAATCAAGATTAATCCAACAGCCTCCACTTTGTGTGTTGTATTAAGGGGCCTATCTAACCTTTCGGTAAATAAGTTGGACTTTTTATGCACTACTGGGCTTTAGGCCCATGATGATAAGCTTTTATTCCTTTCATCTTGTAAACATTTGCACTAGCCTTTTTTATTGTGTTGAAACTCTTCATCTAAAATGTTAACACTGCTAGTAAGTTAGGTTTTGAAAATAGTGAATTCAACCTTTCAGTGATCTACGCGTGACAGAGCGAAACCATAAGTATAAACGAGAAACTCTTGAGAAAACGTTGATATAGTATTGAATACCTAAACGGCTGACCTTGATCTGGACTTGTGTCGCACGTCACAAAATGGACTTGTAAGACATACTTATGTCACTCATCGGGGCTTCATCACGTAGGTTCTAATGTGGCTTACACACTCCAAACTTTCGAAACCGTCATCAACTAGTCCACCAAAACATTAGTGTTCGGTTGGAACCCAAAAAACACCTCCATTGCTCACTAATTCCGTTGTCAATGAGCCAAATATAGACCTTAAACCATCATACCACAAAACTTGGTTATTTCTAATGAAAAGATTTATTGATCATGATCTTGGTCATCCAAGTCCAATCCAATATGGTAAAAAACTGATAAAATGACTAATGAAGATGCAGTTTCAATCAACATAAGTGTCTAAATATCTTAAATAGCAACTATGAATATAACAATGCTCTATATATATAACTACACAAAAAAATTAATAAACTTGATGGAAATTTCCACCAACTAATATCACCTAAAACTACCTAACCATTATTCATCTTCAATAACAGTTGTAAGTCCACCACTCATGAAACCAGGATCCATAAACTTTGCAACAAATGCCCATAGTTTATACACATCACTAAAATTGGTCAAAAATCCCAAAGAGCATGTAACTACCTCGACTCGGATCAACCCACTCTTCTCGTCGTCCCCTTTGCCTTCCATCCGTATATGGCTTAAAATCGCGATACCAAGAGATATCCCGTTTCTTTCTGCTAACTTCAGGACAGTTTCAGGATTAATTATTTTCTTGTTCTTGTCTCGGATGTTGAATGCCACTGATCCGCCCCTTTCGAATTTGATCTTGGGACCGTATATGTGAACCAGTGGCACGCTGGCTTGATCATTTGAACGGATTCGTAGCTGTAACAGCGAGGTCACGAGCCAGTTGACCAAGAATCTTAACCGCAGAGTGGTCTTGTTGAGGCCTAACATGTCTACATGATCAAGATGTCGACACGATATCTCTGGCTCTTCCCTGCTTGATTCTTGAATATTGTCACTTGCATACTCATCATCTTCAACATTTGTAGTCAAGAAATTAACTTCTCTCCTTCCCAACAATCTGAACTCGCCCTCGGTCTCTCTTCGAATGGCACTCTCTGAATTTGAGCAGACTTTAGAGCTTCTTTCATTGGCGGCTTCAGTTACTTCTTCGATTTCATGAACACCGTTATGATTTAATAGATCCAAATCATGAGTAATTGGCATAACCTGGGGACTTTTGGTGACCTTTGAGGTTGTTTTTGGGGACGCAGGGTGTACAGTTTTGTTCCTGCTCGTAAACCAGGCAGGCGGTTGGGGTGCAACCGAATCACCACCAATGTCAGAACCCACCGGACTGCGCCCCAAATCAATCCATAACGAGTTCTCAAGTGACTCGTCTTCACTAAACACCGGACTCTTCAACACATCTTCAACCGAAAAGCTCTCATTCTCTTCAAACTCAAAATATCTATCATCCTCCATCTCTGCATCAAACACTTCCCTTACTTGATCCGAAGTGTATGCACCCGAAAACGCAGGCATCCGTGGGCCCACACCATTTTCCGTTACATCACCATTTCCCTCAACTCCGATCCCAGTCAAACCCGGGCTCCCTCCAACCGAATCACTAAGATACAAAGGAAAAACCGGGCTAATCTTCACAATCCCAGACCCAGTATGCCCCGGCTGGTTTCGAAGACTTCCTATCACCGACTTCTTGATAAGAAGACACCCAAATCCGCTCGGGTCATACCCAAACACTTTGTAAAACGACGTTATAATAAACTCGGGCCGAAACAACGATAACCCAAGCGAATCCATATCTTTCGGCCCCAATGCACCTGCATCCAGCAACACATGCCAATTGTTCTGCTGAGCCAACGACATCCACTGGTACGAATATTTCGCACCAGTCACCCTCGACTGGACCGGAAAAACAAACAGTCCTGCACCTGAACTCTTCTTCTTTCTCTTCTTACTAGTAATCTGCTGACGCAAATCAGTCGAACAAACTTGCAGTGTTGGCCATTTAAACCAAGCATTGTTAACCTTTGCACCTTTTTCTTTAGCATATTGTGCCATCCAGTTAACAGACTGGCTCTCATGATCAAACATGGTTAACAACTGTTTGTTTGTATGAAAAGGGTATGATTCAGTTAACAGTTTAAATGCAGACCCTCTGCTAACAGTAAACACAAGCTCGTATTCGTTTTCGGAGATGTTCATGTAATCAAGAATCCTAGTCTTTATGTCATGTTCCATGGTTCCTTCCATTGCACCACCAGAAAGAGCATGGTTTGTTAGATTTGCAGTGATTTCTGATAGATTAAAAGTGCATGATTCCCAGTAATGAACTGTTTGAATGAATGAAAATAGCCCAAATCCACAATAATCAAGGCATACCTGAAATAAATGTAACAAATAACAAACATGTTAGTGAATAAGTGACAACTAGATCTTAAATCAACATTGTAATAAGTTAATAAATTAGCACTTTTAGATTTCTTTGTCAAAACATTACAATGAAAAATAATAATGACACATCAACTCTAATTGGATTCGCGTGTTGGATTTATATAAACGTTACAATGAAAAATATAATGCTAACCATGGTTATTCGGTCTGAATGCTACATGAAGAACATAAGACACATGATGAAACAGAAAACTTAACATATATAATACTATAATATGAACCTCGAATATGCCCTGTATCTTACAGCAAAAGACAACCTTGAGCATTCACTACCGGGTACTGAAAATACTAGTACCGAATCGAAGCGTACCATATTGAGACAATTTTGCTACCCACTTTTGGTGTTTTCCGGTATTGGTACTTTCAGTTTAATACCGATATTTTGGCTTGGTTTACATTCAAATACTATACCGTACCAAGCACTTTCGGTACCAGTACCCATATATGGCGATTTCAGGAACGGTACTTTTGGTAATGGTGCGATACCAAGCCCATCCCTAACTAATTCTGACCAGAACAAAAATAACCATTTTTAAATTGACCCGCCCTAACCTAAACCCCTTTTGACCCATCACTAGGGGTGCAAACGAGCCGAGCCGAGCTCGAGCCTTGCATTATCGAGCTAGGCTCGTTACAATTTTCAGAAGCTCGAGCTCGAGCTCGATTCGAGCCTTGTATTTTGGGCTCGAGCTCGGCTCGATAGTATTGTTAAGAACTCGAGCTCGGCTCGAAAGCTCGATCAAAACGTATGTGGCAAGAGTTTAAACGAGCCTAAGCTCGGCTCGAGCTCGTTTTGGACCATTTAGGAGCTCGTTTTGACTATTAAGGACTCGTTTTGGACAATTAATGAGCTCGTTTAGGACAATTAAGAAGTCCAAGTCCCAAAGTAACTTAGTTAATGCCTGGGTTGCAATACAATTGGGCTATATAGTGTTAAATGGCATCAATAAGCCAAGCTCGATAAGGCTCGACGAGCCCAACCGAGTTTTACATTCAAGGCTCGAGCTCGAGCTCGATAATCAAATGAGCTTTATTTCAGGCTCGAGCTCGTGCTCGAGCTCGATAAGACTCGGCTCGTTCGAGCTTTTTACCGAGCCGATCTCGAGTAGCTCGCGAGCTGCTCGGCTCGTTTGCACCCCTACCCATCACCCTGCCTGACCGCCACATTTTGCCGGCCACAAATGAGCATTAGAGCAAAATGTTGCATGAAAGTTATTTGTCTTGCTTTTGGGATCAAAACCATTTTTAACTCGCCCACTCTAACTCATCCTGACCCAATCAACCAGAATTAAAAAAAAAATACTCCGTACATTTTATAAATTGGCCCACCTGTCCTACATGATAAGAACTATTCAACATTTAAACTACATACAAAATACAAAATAGTAACTAACAAACAAACAAGTTTAAATCCAAACAATAAATTTAATAATAATAATAATAATAAATACAATACCTTTGGAAGATGATCTGACAGGTGTGAATATTCATCCAATCTCAAACGATCAATCTTGTCCGTTGACTTATAATCAGGATACATAACCAAAAACTTCTCAAACGCTTCATCAACATCAGGGATCAAATCATCTAATTCAAATGTGTGATCAGCAGCAAGAGAAGTGGCTTTCAAGAACTGACTTTGAGCTCTAAGTCTTGCAGATGTATTAATATTATTAGTGGGTGTGATCTTTGGGTCCATTTCATGGTATTTAACCAATGACCCATTTTCAGATGCTTCTTCAAGAGCTTCTTGTAGCTTGTGTTCTTGTAGCTTCCTGATAATAGATGGGTTTCTGGTTATGTCTTCTTGACCCGACCCGTTTTGGTTTTGGATCTTCTTGTTGGAGATCATTGAAACACAGTGGGATAATGGGTTCCATAGTGAAAGATGCATTAAAACAAGTTAAACAATAATTTAGTGTTACATAGACTTTACAAAAAGAATAAAATGATATAGAGTTTATAAAGATGGAAAGTTAATAATAATATTAATGTTATTGGTTTTTATAGATTGAGAAATGGTAATTGGGTCAAAGAATATTAAGATCAAAGATGGAGGAAGACAAGGTGGACGAAGTTGAATGTTTCAAGTTTTTTTTAATATTTATAGGAAACCTACCAACAGAAAAGTCAATTATAGTTATCTTGGTGCGATGTTACCTAACAAAAACAAAGAAAATGAAACATAATAAAGAAAGGCTACAAAAAGTAGTGAAAGATCAGATCAAATCAAGATTCAAGAGTTTTATCATTTTATGGGTTTAAAGAGAATAACCGAAATTATACTTTTTTGGGTGACATGGACTTTGAGCATATTTCGAGCAAGTCGTATGGTTTTAGTTCTTTTAGTTGGTTTAAAATTGTATGCACACACGTTGTGCTTGTTAATTAAAACGAGAGGTATAATATAAAGTAAAATTTTGGAGTTTTAGGGTTACCTACACAAAGCCAGTGTATTTATAAGTGTTAATAAAGAAAAGATTAAATAGTTATAGTTAGTAAATAATATTTTAAAACTATAAACAATAGGTTTTTTTAAAAACAAACAAAAACCGGTGTATTATAAGTAATATTTAAAATTATTATTTTTTTACACAAAATTTTGTTAGTATTGTAGGGTTAAGTTATCTTACACTGTAACAAAAATGAGAAGGGTGGGAATAATACAAAAAACAAAATATATCACGAAATATGACACAATGCTGGAAAAAAAAGGCACAATAAATTATAAAAATGACACAATGATGAAAAGAAGAAAAAACAAAGTACTACATAAAAGATATAATCATATAAAGTTCTAACTGTAAATATAATTCCAAATCCGTATATCTAAACTAAACTTCTCCAATCAAAATCAAAATCTATCTCTAATAAATAAAGTAATACGTTTTATAAATATAATAATGGCTATAGTCAATATTTTTTTATTGAACTTATTCAACACTTTGAGGAATATTATTACTAGTAAAAAAGTTAGATAGGATAAGTTTGACAATCTTAGCATCAAGAATATATTGAAATTAAATATTAGCAATTTCAAAGACGGGTGGACAGTGGGTTCCACTAATCGAATATGATATTGTGATCATCACTGTTACCTGTCTGACTTATTTATCAAATCTTTTTAAAAGAATCGGGAGTAGTTATTGGAAGGAAGATATAATAAAGGACCTTTGATGTATAAACCAACCCATCTTTCAGATTTCATGTGCTTGTTCCGTATAGACTCGTATTACCCGTATCTTAACCAACTTCTAGACAAGCTTTCAATCCGTATAGTATATGTTATTTGGTTTGCAATACATGTTGTATGACACGTCTCAAATATGGGTCGTATGAATGGCATCGTCTTGCATGTTTTTACAAGGTTTTCTTTTTTATATGCATGCTAATTATTTGATACCACACAAGATACCAACCTACCATGTAAACTAGTCTATGTTTCTTTTATTTATATTCATACTTTCTATCAAACTTAATGGTTTTATTTAAATTAAACCAAAAAAAATACAAATTACATTAGAGAGATTTCAACACGAAATAGTCCGAACCAAAACAAGAATCCAAAACAAACATAAGATATTAGACATAATGGATCAATTGATCGAGAATATAGAGACCATAGGATGACTGATTTCAACCGGACTGGAATCAAAATCGAGCAATCTAAAGATAAATGAATCACCCCCAATATATACTCAAGCCTTGAAGACGACGACTAAGATTTAGCCATTGGAAGCAACCCCAAATTTGGGGCAAGATTTAAGGATTTGATGAGATCGGGCTGGATCGGTGCCATAGAAAATAGGAAACATTTAGGTGTCAATGATGGGTAGTTCGTAGTTGAGTTAGTAACAACAATGATGTAAGTCGTAAGGTTTGGAAGAGGTACCAAGTTCGATTCACACTTCTCGCATGAATAATGAGATAACTTCATGAGACGGAACGGGTTCGATCCCTGGTATTCTTAGGAATCATTAGAGGCCTCACCAAATCCTGCTTGGAAGCGCCTTTGGCGTAGGTGAGCTATATTGAACCTGGGTCTTGTGAGTTCACAAGTGTGCACGCTCTCACTTGATCTAGCCGTTAATGGAGACATTTAGGCCTTGATGTCAATGTTCTTTTGTATTGCACATAGGGCTGTTCAAAACGCTCGGCGCTCGCCGATCGCTCGCCGCTCGTTCGGAATTTGCTCGGAAATTGCTCGTTCGATTTTCTGCTCGGTTGTAAATGAGCCGATCGGCTCGTTCGGTTTGTAAACGAGCCAAGCACGAGCAAAGGTCCGCTCGGCTCGGTTCGGCTCGATATAATTTTTATTAATTTATTATATATATAATTATATGTATAAACATTAATTACAATTATATTTATAGTTTTATACATGCCACTCTATTGGGTTTTAGGTCAATATGTGCGTATATAGAGTTATATTTATAGTTATTGGCACAGTCCACTCGGTTCGGCTCAGCTCGTGAACAACCCTAATTGCACATATTCTCGAAAGCAAAAGAAGCAACCCATCTTCACTCAGCAACATTTCAAGCCCAGGTGATATAGCCCAAGAAACCTAAAATATGATAAGTGATAACAGCAGCCCATCCACTCATCCAGCCCAATATGCAAAAAGTAAAAAAAAATAAGTAAAATCAAAACAGAATTTAAATAAGTATAATCTGTATGAACTGGATATTTCAACAAACTAGTGTTATGACCCCCGTGTTGCGGCGGGGGCGTCAAAACGTGCCAAGTAGCACCAATACCATACATCGCCAGTGATTATCAACACCGGAAAAGATCGTAGGAAAAAAGTAAAAAACGAACAAAAAGTAGACGTAAAAACATTGAACTATGCACATGAAACATATAACATTGAAAATAATAACTAAGTCGATTTAGGACATGTGCATTACGACGGGGTTGTTAAACGGGGAAAACATGCGTAAAAACATTGAACCACACACACGTTGCATCATGTTAAGACGACAAATTTAGATTGAAAAGTAAAAATGCGTAAAAACATTGAACCACACACACGAAGTAAAAAAGGTGAAAAAACATTGAACCACACACGCACGTTGCATCATGGCAAGTAGACAAATTTAAATTGAAAAACAAAACGAAAATTTGTAAAAACAGTAAGTCGATTTAGGACACACGCATTACGATGGAGTTGTTAAACGGGAAAACATGCATAAAAACATTGAACGACAAACACAAGTTGCATCATGTTAAGTCGATTTAGGACACACGTATTACGACGGTGTTTAGATATATTGTGTATGTATTGTAATAAAAAATAATAATAATAAAATATTAATATAATAATAATTATCTAACCATATGATTACTCCTATTTCATGATAAATACTAGTTAGCAGTTTCGAGTTTTAATGAAACTATCTAACATTACGTCGTGAATCTTGTAGCAATATATCAACGTTTTCCACTAATTAGGTGTGACAGACATTTGTCATTATGATTGTATTATCTAAACCCCATACCTTTGTAAACAATAGCATATTTTGTTTCAGTTGTTGGTTTCTTTCTAGTCTTTAATTAACTAGGTGCAAACCACAAGACGTGAGATACATGAGTATAAAAAATATGACCGGTATAGCCTTGCAATTTATGTGCACCAGTCAGCCATTTTCCCTCGTTTGAAAATCCGGCATTCGAAAATAAGCAAACGAGACCAACAATGGGTCATGCTCGGGTATGTGATCGACGTAGGCATCCGGATTGCAAACGTTGAAGATGAGATCGTATCAGTAGTTATTCCATGATGAAAAAATGTGAGTTTTCTTTATCAACAATAGAGCAATAATGTATTATGGTGAAATAGTGAGCATCATATTATGTATCAAGTACAAAGCTTCAAAGCTACCTCTACAATAATATTGCAAACACTATAATAACCAACAAAAAATTCAAATCATGAGCAAGATTTAACAAACACTTGCACCAGACTCTAATCCATCATTACCATCATCTACGAATCGGCATTCTTCTATCTCAATACATAAATGCGAAAATCGTTACCAACTCATTAAAAACTTACCCGATTTCCTCTGTTTCTTCACCTTCTACCTCACTCAAACCTCCGTTTTCTCTGGCAAAAGACGGGTTGAGAAATTTCGCCACAAAAACCCACAGCTTATACACATCTTCAAAATTAGTCAAGAACCCGAGTGAAGCAGTAACAACCTCGGCTCTAACAAATCCACCGCCATTTCCATCGTTATTCATAGGTTTGCACACTGTTGTATCAGCGAGATCAATTGCAGCCCGGTTCTGTTTCGTGCTCTGTATAATCCTTGCATGACAGATGATACCAACGCCAAGAGAAATCCCATGTGATTCAGCTAATTTTTGAACAATTTCTGGACTAATTAGCCCTTTACTTTTATTCCTCACAATAAACGCCACGGATGCACCACGTTCGTATTTAATTTTAGGCCCGTAAATGTGAACAAGTGGCTCAGAACCAGGTAATCTTAACTGAAGCAAAGAAGTCACGAGCCAGTTGACCAAGAACCGAAGCCTGAGGGTTGTCTTGTTAAGACCCGACATGTTTACATGATCAAGATGCCTGCAACTTATCTCGGGTTCTCTTCTCTCTGATTCTTGTTCTTCGTAATAATCTTCATCGTTGATATAATAATCTTCCAACTTATTATTATCTTCCAAACCGAAAGACACGCGTTTACTTCCTTCCATTCTCCCTAACAACCTAAACTCACCCTCTGTTTCTCTACTTATAACAGCACTTTCTTTCGGTCTCTTTGTTTCGGGTTCCTCTTGAATCTCTGTATGATTCATCTTTATTTCAGTTTCTTTAGATTTTTCTTCGCAGTTTTCTGATTTCTTCACATTGTGAACTGCAGCATCAAATGATAATACTTCGGTTGCATGATGCGGTGAATCGATCTCTTTGCTGTCGCCTTCTTGTCTGAAAACAACAATAGTTATTTTAATGTTTTTACATATAAAAAAAAGTAAACATATTTTATTAATTACATAAAACTAGAGGCAACCATACCTGCTAGCTCCTGCTTAGCTCCATTGCTGCTTTTAAACCAGGACGGTGGACGTATCGGAGAGTTTATGATTTCCGATTGAGAGCCCAACGGACTCTGGCCCAAATCGATCCACATTGAGTTCTCGGACGATTCATCTTCGCTAAAAACAGGGCTTTTCATGACCTCCCCAACACAATGGTGTCCAGTTTCTTCGAAAATGGGGCTAGCTGCATCATGTTCCATCTCAGTTTCAAATACATCCCTCACCTGAGAAGACGTATACGCACCGGAAAACGCGGGTAAATTAGCTCCGGCATTACTTTCCGACACCCCTTCACCTTTTCCAACAGCTTCATCATCTTCAATTCCAGCCAATGCCGGCATTCCATCTATGGAATCACTCAAATACAAAGGAAAAACCGGGCTAATCTTCACTATCCCGGACCCTGCATGACCCGACTGATTCTGCAGACTTCCAATCACCGACTTTTTAATCAGAAGACACCCGAATCCAGTCGGTCATACCCAAAAACCCTATAAAACGACGTGATAATAAAATCAGGCCGAAACAGCGACAACCCTAAAGAATCCATATCCTTCGGGCCCAACGCTCCAGCATCAAGCAACACATGCCAATTATTCTGCTGAGCCAACGCCATCCACTGATACGAGTACTTCGCACCCGTTACACGCGACTGAACAGGAAACACAAACAACCCGTCGCCGAATCCTTCTTCCTCCTCTTCTTATTCAACATCTGTTTCCTAAGATGCGTCGAACACGGCTTCAACGTCGGCCACTTAAACCACGCGCTATGAACCTTCGCCCCCTTCTCTTTCGCACTCTGCGCCATCCAGTTCACAGACTGACTCTCATGATCAAACATTGTCAAAAGCTTCTTATTACTATGAAAAGGATATGACTCAGCTAACAACTTAAAAGCAGACCCTCTACTAACAGTAAACACAAGCCCATATTCAGTCTCAGGTATATTCAAATAATCAAATATCTTACTCTTTATATCATACTCAACACTACCTCTTTCACCACCACCATACAAAGCATGATTCCCTAAATGTGCAGTTATTTCAGATAAACTAATAGCACAACTCTCCCAATAACCAACACTTTGCATAAAAGAAAACAATCCAAATCCACAATAATCAAGACATACCTTATTAATATTATTATTAATATTAATATTATTATTATTAGCATCAGTCAAATGTGAATACTCATCACCTCTTATCTCATCAATCTTATGAGAATCTTTATACTTAGGATACATTTTTAAAAACTTATCCAAAGCCTCATCAAACACAAGCAAAGACTCTTCATCTTCATACACTCTATCAGCAGCTAAAGAAGTTGCCTTTAAAAACTCCTTTTGTGCTTGTAATCTTGCAAGTGATCTTGATCTCCCTAACCCCTTATTATCTTCTCTCTCTAAAAAATCAATGTTTATTGATTTAACAAGTGACCCATCTTCAGAAGCTTGTTCAAGAGCTTCCCTAAGCTTATTTTCCTGCAGTTTTCTTCTAACAACAGATGGGTCTTTTCCTGTTTCTTCATCTGTTTGACCCGACCCGTATTTCCTTCTACTCTTTTTGTCAATTAGTGACACACAGTGGGATATAATCGGTTTCCAGAGAGATATATGCATCGAAACGTGTATAATATTAATATTAACAGCATGAAAAAAGAAAGACGAAACCTTATATATTTAATAAAGCAAAAGCAACCGAATTTGAAGGGGTTACTGAATAATATTATTAAGCTTTGATTTAAACTTGGTATTGCTAAGATGCACAATAAGAATAAATAATATTATAAAGTTGTAAACCAAAAAGGGATTTGAACAAAAAGATTTAAACTTATGAATGAATCAATAAGAACACCAACAGAGTAAAGATTTGGAAGAGAGAGGAAGGAGGTGAGTGAGGATTAATGGAGTGTGGAAGGATTAAATGTAAGGGTGGTGTAGGAATAAATGGAAGGAAGAGGTGGTGGGTGAGTGGGTAGGAGAGAGATATTGATTACACTCTGTGTTCTTGAGCTTCTACTCTGGCAGAGAGAGGTGTGGTGAGCAGAGTAATGAAACGAATCTTTTTTTTTTTTTTTTGAAAGAAAATAATATTATCTATACATATAATAAACCAAAGCAATTTTAATGACATGGCACTTAAAGAGGTATTCTCCTCCTTAAGTGTGCTATGTGTCATCCCATGTGGCATTGAGATATTTTAGGAAAAAACTAATTTAAAAACAAAATTAGATTTTTCTCTCTTATGTTTCCTCCCATAATTTTTAAACATTAATATCTTTTATATACGGGATTTTTAAAGAAAAAAATTACACCAAATTAACGAGCGTTTTATTATCTTTCCAACGAGTACCATAGTGCTATATAAAAAACGGAGAAAAAAAACGATTATTTTTTGTTAGGTTTTGTTCAAACAGGAAAAAAAAACACAAAGTGTTCAGGTAAATCATTAATCATGTATAGGCAAGTTACTAATTATGTTCAAATCAGTAAATATGAATTCTATTTTCAACATGCGTTAGCATTGGAGTTATACATTGTTTTAGGTTAGATATTAATATTAGAGTTATACATTGTTTAAGGTTAGGCGTTAACATTGGAGATGTATTTTTAATTGTTTTAGGTTAGCTGCTACCCGAAACTTTCATGCATGTAACTGTAAAGCGCATCATTCTATTTCATATGTAAAATTAATATGTCATATTAGATTTTTCAACCCCGGGACGTTCCCGGGGTATAATCTAGTTATAATAATGAGGGGAAGAAAAGGGTTGGGTGTAATTTATTGTGGTGATTTTTTTGCTTTCTTTATGTAAAAAAGGTTGCAGACACCATATTGTTGATTATTAAAATATTTTAAATTATTAAGTATCTTGATCTTTTGGTGACGGAGGATATTTTGGAGACGAGGATGCTGTTTACCGACATGGATACTCGTTTACCTTAAGGCCCTTGGTTAGCCTTGCCGGGGCGCCCTCAGCTTCGTGAATTCGGCTTGGTAGCTGCAGCGGCTAGGCTAGCTTCATCGGCTTTGGTTTTTGGCATGGGCTGCTGATTGTGAGAAGAAAGATAGTGGGTCTTTGGGTGGGGTCTATCTCATGAGATGTGTGTGATTGGTGAGTGTGGTAAAATGGTGGGGTCATTGACAGGGTCGTCTTTGAGAATCTCCAAAATGTTTTGGGCCTAGGCGACTAAAAATTAGGGCCCTTATAAAATTCAAGTTTTAACTTTCAATTTTCAAATATGAGTAATTAAAATTTCAACATTTAATTATAAAACATCAATACCTAGAATATATATTATATTGAAAAATAAAGAAATGTTGGTATTCTTCTTTAAAGGCATTGATATACAAAAATTAAATGCATAAGTGGGATTTAAACCCAAGTTCTCTATCTTGAAATATAATTCACTAACCAATGTTTTGTTCTCATTTCCCGCACCAAATTAATTTAAATACACTTTTATAAATAATATGTATTTTAAATTTTAAAATTTCGGGCCTCCCAGGAGTTTAGGCGTTGGGTCGTTGCCACCCCGCCCATGCCCAAAATCAGGCCTGGTCATTGACTCTTTGGTTCCAAGCTATTTTAGGCATGCGTGTGTCGACCTCACTGGGGTGTCCCATCTAGTGGGGTTTCGGGATTCGGGGTTTGTAGTGGGTCAAGCAGTCTTGAAAGTTGAATCTAAAAAAGTTGCTAAACATGAAACCGCCAGCTTACGAAACCAGCATGTATTCGTACCTTTTACATTTGATACATTTGGGGCCGTGCCCTGAAGCCATCCGGTTTCAAGATCGGGTGCAAAAGGTGGAGCATAGCAATTATTCGTCGGCCAGAGACCAAAACTTCATTTTTAAAGGAGTTGTGTTTGCCATTCAAGAATGGGTAGCGGCCCAGCTTGTTGCCAGTTAGCAACTGTCCACTTGTAATGTGTTATGGTTGTTATGAAATAAAAGGGATTGTTGAATTAAAAAAAGAGTGAAGTCTTATTTGAGTCCCTGTGGTTTGGTCATTTTAACTACTTGAGTCCAAAATCAAAACTTGTCTCGATCTGAGTCCTTAAAGTTTCTAATCTTAACTTCTTGAGTCAAGAAGATAACCTCTGTTAGATTTTCTTAGTTAAATCTTATGAAATGACTTAAATACCCTTACCATTAAAAACAAACACAACATATATACATATGCCGACTTGCACACTTACTCAGCCTATCTCCCTCTCTCTATTGACCTACCAGCCTATCACCACCATAAACCACCACCACCACAAGACACCACCACCATCACAATGCACTGTCGTCGCCACCAATATACACCATTCCCACCCCCAATAATACCCCCTCTTGTCATGAAACACCAACTCGCCCACCACTCACCTCCCCCTTCTCATCCTTCGTCTAATTGCAGTCCAAACTGATCCCTACAAACAATACAGATAACATCAATCGAGGTCGTCGCAAGGTTAAACAGATAGTTAATTACAAAGTCAAAGTACGAATTATTGAGGTTGTCAGAAGGTACAGTCATACAGAAACCTTACATGAACCCGTCTTTTATCTCTTTCTCCCACACACCCACTGCACAACCACGGAACCACTCCATTGCACCACCGCACCCTACCATCACTAGATCTGGTAAAGATCGGACTTTTATGTTCGAATTTGGACTTATTACATATTCTGATCCACTTATGCCATCGTTTACAATTAGAATTTGAAGCAAAAGTCAGGGTTTCCAAAGGATCAATCGCCATAGTAAAAATCTGAAGCCAAAAGCATCAGAAGTTTGGTAACCGAAGTCAATGGATGGTGATAATCCTCCAAAACAACCCCTATTTACCTCTCTTGCGTTAACACTCGTCGATTCCGTTTCAAAACCCCATAACAGAAACCAATATGGGATCCTGAAATCAAAGAATTTGAGTGGGGAAGAACAGTGGGTGTTTGCTGGTGGTGGAGGTTTCCAATAGGTTTGGTGGAGTTTTGTAGCGGAGACAATGATTGCGTGTGGGGTGGTTAGTTGGTTATGTGATAAAACTGGTGGATGGAAAAGAATAAAGAAGAGCACAGGAGGAGAAGAGAGAGAGAGAGTGAAAACATAAAGAAAGGGAGATGACGAGTTGATTTATATATTAGTTTTTGTATTTAATAATATATCATAAAACAAAAATATAAACCAGGGGCATTTAAGTCATTTCACAAAGATTTAACTGAGAAAATCTAACAGAGGTTATCTTTCAGACTTAAAAGGTTAAGATTAGAAACTTTAAGGACTCAGATCGAGACAAATTTTGATTTTGAACTCAAGTATTTAAAATGACCAAACCACGTAGACTCAAAATAGGACTTCACTCTAAAAAAAAGGATTGCTTACAAAATTGTATCAAGCGGAGAGCCTCATGGCTATAAATGCATACACACGTCCCACATGCTACAACTATATCATTGTAGCTTTTATCTCGGGAGTGTCTCGGGGTTGAAAAATATAATCATTCTAATATACTAATACTAATAGTAGTAATAATTATTACTCTTGTAATTAAATAAATAAAAAATAACATTGCTATAAGGTGACACCATGTTTTGCAGTGTTGCTTGATTCTTTCCCATAGCTTCTCTTGATGAAGTATGCCTATCCATCTTTAGAATAGTAAAATTCCAATGATAGCATGGCGATTGGGCTAAATTTCAACATTGTATATAAGAACCTGGTTTAAAAAGAAAAAACATGATTAATGAATAACCTGAACACTTTGTGTTTTTTCATGTATGATTAAAACCCCATAAAAAATAGTCGTTTTTTTCTCCGTTTTTTTATATAGTACTATGGTAATTGTTGAAAGATAATAAAACGCTCGTTAATTTGGTGTAATTTTTTGATTTAAAAAATCTCATATATAAAAGATATTAACGTTTAAAAATGATGAGAGGAAACATTAGAGAGAAAAATCTAAATTTGTTTTTAAATTCTTAAAGAGATTAGGGTTAGATAAATGTAGAGAATGGATAAAAACAAAATAAAAAAAATATATTAAAAACTCTCACCTTAACGTGCCAAGTGATACATTCAAAGAGGGTTGAGGCCTCCATTGAATGCTACCTCATCAATATTCAATTCTTTTATTATAAGTTATATACATAGATTATAGATTTGAATATATTTCACGTTTTTTCTTTTTATCTTTTTAAACCGTGGAACCAATGAATCTATAGGTGAGTTGTATCCAAGTTTAGTTTTCTTAAACAGTAGTTATTTATAATAGGGGAAATGGAATTTAATAATCCTAACTTTGGGGGGTTGGAAGGCAACAGTCCCAACTTGTCAACCTTTTTATTTTGTTGGTCCCAGACTAACCTCAGTTAAGTTTTTCTATTAAGTGCCAACGTGGCAACCCACGTGGCAGTCCACGTGGCACAGTATGTCCAGTTGGCAAAAAACGTGGGTCCCACTTGTTTTATAATAATAACACCCACCACCACCTTCTTCTTCTTCCATCATCTTCATCATGTTCACCACCACCACAACCACATGCCACCACCGTCATCTTCACCGTCATCCACCACCACCACCCTTCACGTCATCCACCACCACCTTCTTCTGTAACAGAACACCCCTCCCCCCTTCTCTCTCTCTAAACCACCACCCTTCACCGAAATCACTACCCACCCTTCACCGCCACCGTCGTTTCTCCTCTCCGGCGAAAACTCTAAACTCTAAACCCGAAGCAAACATTAGGGCTTCTTCCCCACCAAGACTAAACCAAGAACCGAAACCCTAACAAACTAAAACATGTGGTTGTGGTGGGTGTTGATTCGAACCTGTTAATCAAATTAATGTTAGGGCTATTATAGATAAATGAATTCCGAACAAAACAATACTAAATAATCACACTAACCTGTTTGTTTTTCGAGGTGTAATCGATTAAAAAGGGTGTTCGGCCACCGAGCATAAAACCAACGAATTGGAGCTTGATTTGGATGTTTTTTATGGGGGTTTTTTGCACAGAATGGATCGATTTGAAGCTGGCAACA
>JAUTDX010005784.1:0-38271 GCA_030844895.1 Ambrosia x helenae
AAAAAAACACTATTTACCTACGCCCAAGAACAATTATTGTAAGATTTGTTCACTAGTGAAAGCTATATATTTTCAAGTTAAACCCAAATAGATGACATGTTAGAAGTGTTCTTACTTTTTTGTTTAAAATATATTTGTTCACTTATTATTATTTTTTAGGTTTGATAAAAAAAAATTATATCAAACTATGTAAATCTAACCTTTTTTTTAACATGACATCTATACTTCATTTAACTAAATAATTTATTTTTCTAAATCTGTTAAACGCAAATAAATGTTAATTCATCCTTTACATACACTTAGGTGTACAAAAACCGGGTTTTTTGAATACCCGGGTTCGGTTATGTACCCGGGTTCGGGTATGACCGGGTAGGGTATAACCGGGTATTACGAAATAATCGGTGGTCGGGTATTTTCGTCCTATATACCAGCTTCAGGTCGGGTTCGGGTTTTCAATACCCGGTTTCGGGTACCCATTTTTGGGTACTAGATACCTATTTTTCAAGTAAGCGTCGTGAATTTCCGACATGACCCGAAAACACGACCCGAACCTAACACGAAAATTAGCGGGTTTAGGTTTAGTCTAAATGGGTTCGGGTCAAAACCGCGAAACCCGTTTAGCTAAGGGTCGGGTTCGGGTCAACTCGGGCGGGTTGGTTATACTATATATTGTTTTTTTACAATATGTTTTATGTTATAAATTAAATTGGTTAGGTATTTTATGTACACTTATAACTTAAAATAGAAATTGGTATGAGATTTTATAAAATAAAACATAAATGTTTTATACATATTTGTGTTTTTTGTAGTAAAATTTTATTTTAATACATTAGTTTGCGAAAAATACCTACGGGTAGGGTCGGGTTCGGGTATTAAATACCGGGTAGGGTCGGGTTTGGGTATTAAATAACCGGGTTTTAAAATACCCTACGAGTAGGGTCGGGTTCGGGTATTAAATAACCGGGTTTTAAAATACCCAGGTTCGGGTATTTTTTTTCGGGTTCGGGTATTTTGTAACCTTTACTGTTGTGGCTTTTTTTTTTCCTTACGTTTAACTTTTTTCAATGTATTTAAAACAGGCCCGCTGCATGTTGCGAAGCGTGGGTATATATATACACATTGTTGAATTTGGTAGGGTTAGCAACATTGGCCCATTTCAAAGCCCATAGAGCTCACTAACAGGATTGTCCCAACTTCAGCTCTCCAAGTCTCCAAGAGTCCAACTATTCAAGCAGCAGCTATTTTTTTTGTTCATGATAGCAGCGAAAAAAAGGAAGGAAGTTACAGGAAATGTATCAAATGAACTCGGTTGAACTTTAATATTTAAAGTGTCATTGGGATGTTTCATCGAACTTACGATCTTAGTTTGTAAGTTTTCACTTTTTTAGATTTTTAGCTTGTATTTTTAGAATTTATGTTATATCATTGTATCTTTTACGTGGGCATTGTGTCTTTTTTTGTCATTTTTATTTGGAAGGCAATAAATTACATATATGTTATGTTTAGGATCGTTTATTAAATAAAATAAAACACAAATTTGTCGCCGAAATATCCATAAACTATTTCTAGACACCACATAATAAATGGATATTTGCCAATTCATTGTTGTTTTCCATCGGTTGTAGATACCAACCATTGGTTATTTGTTAATGATAAGTTCCATGAAAAACCAAAAACCTGGATAAAAACTAAACTAGACGTCGGTAATCTGCAATGTAATTCCATGGGATTTTATTATTCTGCGAATTTTCCGTTAGCAAAAAACCGTGTTTTCTAGTTTCTACTTGTTATGAACATCCAGCTCGCTTGCGATAGATCTTGATTTTTTTTATCGGTTCTTTATATGTTCAATTTTTTTTAATACTTTACCAAACACAAAAACTCTATAATACAAAAATAAAACTTGATCCCAATCATATATTATGCATGTCTAATGTCTTATATCCAACATTAACCAAAAATAAAATTAAAAAGAAAGGAAAATACAAAACCATGAATTTATAGCAAAAATAAAAAAACATATATTTGAATATATATAAAAATATTAATCATAAAACATTGGGGGGCCCAATCACATGTTCGATGCAGTAGCAAGCATCTACGGACTGCAGCATAATTATATATGTAATAACAACAACTAACAACCATTAAATTCCCTTAGTCTGTTTTCACTTTCTGTTAAAAAACAGACCTCACACTATATTACCTACCACATTAATATAGATCAAAAGCAAGTAGTAGTACTGGTACAGGTACATAATATATATTCATTCATGCATTGTGTAAATATTCATGATCTCTAGGGGCATTTTGGTCCACCTTGCTGTGTCTTCCAGTTGTTGTAGCATGGACACACTTGCTTGTTGCCATAAAAAGCTGGGAACACACAAGCATTTTGCACAACACTTTTGGCAGAAGAACATTGGCATGGCTTGTGGTTATTGTGTTTTGCAGCATCTCCTTGTGCATTGTCCAGGGCACTCTGTTTTTTTGTTTTGCACAAATCCAGCTAATCAGTATTGGGAATGTAGAAAAATAGAAGAACACAATGATTTACGTGGTTTGATCTAAATGGTCTAAGTTCATGGGTGACAACTGATATTTTCTTTATTGAGATGTTAAACAATTACAAGTAGTTCAAATTATATTTATAGAGACTAATTACTTAATTAAGATTTAGTAAACAAGCCTACGAACCAACAATCAGTACGCAGTTGATCGAAACGCTAGGTTATTAATGTTCAATATTTCTAATAAACTGGATCTAAGATCGGATTGAGAAACTTACGGGAGCTTGTCAAGCTTCCAGGACCAAATCCGCCACGATGTCCTCCACTAGCAGAAACCTAATTCATAGAAAGCGAAGAAAATGTGTTTTAAAATTTGCGTTCAGACAACATCAATCAAACATTTCCAGTAGGACTGACATTTCCTGACCTATTTATAACGTAATTAAACTTGTTGAGTAAAAAGTACACAATGTAATTTTATATACTTTATTAAGTAATTAGAATTACGAGATAATCCCATCATTTTTTTTTGGCACAAAAAAATATAAAAAAATTATAGACATGAAATATAAAGTAGTTAACCACGTCCATGTCTCTAGCCTTATTTAACACGATTAGACCTGTTTTGTCAGCCTTAAACTTACGAGCAAAGTCGCATAGACTTACATTCGCTTGAAACATGGAAATGGCGATGATGAGGGCTAACACGAAGGAGAGCGAAGAACTTAGCCATGGCGATTTGGGGAGATGAAATGAAAGGAGGGGGGGAAATGGTTTGATGGAATAAAGGCGGGTGTGTTGCAAGTATTTATAGATATGAAACAGTGAGTAGTTTTGGTTGTCTGCATTGCCGGTCCACATTTGTATCGTAGGCTGTAGGCGTACCACTAGCTAGGGAGCACTTAAGTTCGGATCTTAGATTAAAGTTGGGAAGACACAAGCCTGTTGCCACATTTTTTTTAATAAATTCTGTGTATATATATTTCATATATTTTATTGTAGTTTAATATTTAAAAATATATTTTTTAATTAAAGGTAAATTAAATTACTAAGATAGTTCATATAGCATGCGAAAATTCTCGGTTGTTCACTTGTTACACGTTAGAAAAATAAATCATGATGAGACTATACGGAGTGGGGGGGGGGGGGGCGGGGGATGAAGCGCCATGTGACACTTGTGGAACCCGTATTTGAAAAGTGAAATTGTGGAGAGTGGAAGGGGGGGGGGGGGAGGGAATAATATTATTGTGTGTAAGATTAAAAAAAAAAAAAAAAATAAATAAAAAAAATACACGTCGTTTCACCTCCGCCCACGCCATGGAAGTAGTCCCCGCCTTTGCCCCCCCCCCCCCCCACCCCCCCCCCCCCCCCCCCTCCCCCCTCAACGCCAAGGTGGGGTGGTGTTGTGGGCTTGAAGGGTCCTCCACGCCCCTCCCCCCACTCCGTTCCACACTTAGATGATGATTAGTTGTTAGCCTCAATAGTATTTAGTAATAGCCTAATAGGTCTATGATACTTATTTGTTGAATCTAAATGTGTTGGCAATTGCATGTAGTATCGCTTCTGATGTAATTGACACATTTGTGTGAAAATAGTGTAGTTAAAAATGTCATAAGTCTCATTATTGATTGGAACTTTAATATTTATTTTGCAATTGCTTGTAGATGGCATCTAGGGTATCCACTTAATGTACAATTTGGGTTGGTTGGCTTTGAATATAGCTTCAAGCCAACTTCCAATACTAGTAAGTTTAGGCAACCAAGTGTATGACTTCAACTGTTACGATGGAGAACTTCATGTTACTTCCTCTGTCCCATTTTAAATGTTCGTTTTTTTTACTTTTTGTTATCCCAATTAAATGTCTATTTCTAATCAATTTTCAGTTTTGCCCTATAAAAGACACAAGCCAATCAAGATTTAAAATAATAACTTGAGGATATTATTGTCATTTTACAACTCAGAGAATATACAGTCAAAGATTTCTTAATCTGTATGTTTGTGGGCCCATGACATCTAAAATGGGACGGAGGTGTATTTTCCTATAGTTTTAGATTCAAATAACCTTTGTTGAGATCTACTTTATCTTAGCTCGTTAGCCGTCAAGATGGTAACAATTTGGTTTCGCCAAGATAACCGTTAATGTTCGAAGGATAAGAAAAACTTTGGGCAATCGATCTGGATAGGTAAAATTGAAATAGAATTAAAACATTGATGACTTTTTTACAAGTTTTCTCATTTTTTTTAACGTTTATGTTTTTTATATACAACTTTTTTTTACATTACACCATAAAAGTGATCATTTTATTCTTAGAGGAAAGATCCGGTACAAATAGCTTTTTTGGTAAGAACTGTAAGAATCAAAGGAGGGTATTTTTTTTTAATTTTTTTTTTTAAATTTTTTTCCCCATATTGTTAAACATGTATTATAGTATTGAAAACTAAAAAAAAATAAAAAATAAAAAAATTTGGTGTAGAGTAATTACGTGTAGAGTAATTACATAATTACTCTAGTGTAAACTAATGTATTTACCTTAATGACGTAAATTACACTAAAAAAAATTTTTTTTATAATTTTTTTTTTTGTATTATTCATCTAGAAAGAATGTTTAAGCCCATGGGAAAAAAAATTCTAAAAAAAAAAATAAATTTTTTTTACCCCCTTTGATTCTCACAGTTCTTACAAAAAAACTATAGGTATTTGATCTTTACTCTTTATTTTATTAATCGAGTATAGTTTTATTATACTTTTTATAAATTGACTTTAAAATAACTTCAATATGTGTGTATATAACACGTTAAAATTACTAATTTGCATAATTATAGATACATGTTGAGTAACTAAAATATAGGTTGCATAGGTACTTAAATAAATTGCGTAACTATAAAATCATTTGCTTAATTAGTTACATATGATTGTGTTATTACTTATTGTGCCAGTATTTCATGCGTAATTACGTAATACTCGTTCGTAATTTTGGCTCGAATGAATTATCCCTCACCTAAAAACGCGTGTCACATCCTGGATGGCTAAATAATCTTTGGAGGTTAAATGGTGACGATAATACATATATACAAAAAAACTAACATTAATGTTTATGAATTGATGGGTGAATATGAACAAGAAACAAATGAAACCCCATGTGATTTCTGTTAGGCCCAGCACATGCCATCACCTTTTGCAACTATGCTTTGCCTTTTTTTAGCTTTACTAATAAATATCTTGTAAGCTTTTAGGCTAATATACCCTTGGTTAGCTTTTAACATTCCTATATTTTTATTTTACTCAAAAACTAAATCAATTAAATTAACTTGATTTATTAACGAGTTAAAACTGCTATTTACGTTTCTAACGTTTCAAAAAGATTCATGCCATTTTCGTCCCTGACGTTTTTTAACCATGTCAATTTAATCCAAAAACTTAACAGCGGTTAACTTTGACATTATATCCAAAAACTTGCAAGCCGTTAACTTTAACTATTAAATGAGGGGTAAATGGTCATTTTTAATAGTCTTTCCTTCCCTCATTTCATGAAGAAAAAAAATGAAAAATAAAATATAAACAAGTAAAATGACATTTTTACCCTTCTTTTTAAAACTATTTTTAACGATGGTTAAATTTTTGGATTAAACTAGCATGTTTTGAAAATGCCAAGTGTAGAAAGCTATGGTTCAAACCTTGATTATTATTCCATTGAACCTTTGAATATATACAAGATACAATCCCCTTGTTTTAGGGAAGAGATAAACAATAATATTAGAGATAGATATTATCTATATTTACAATACAAACAATTCAAATTATATTATCTATTACACCCCCGCAGTCGAAGCAAGAGGAGGGCGAATGTTGAGACTGGAGCGGAAGTCATCAAATAGCACACGTGGTAGACCTTTGGTGAAGATGTCAGCAATTGAAGACGCGTCGGAGTATGGAGAATCCGAATAGTGCGCGTTTAACATGCTCACGGACAAAATGAATGTCAAGCTCAATGTGTTTGGTGCGTTGATGCTGAACCGGATTATTAGACAAGTAAATAGCACTGATATTATCACAATAAACCAGTGGTGGCAGTAGACAATGGTCGATGTAACTCAAGAAGTAAGTTACGAAGCCAGCAACTTCAGCAACAACATTAGCTACTGCGCGGTACTCAGCTTCAGCACTAGATCGAGAAATAGTAGTCTGTCGCTTTGACGACCAAGATAAGAGATTAGGACCCATATAAACACATTAACCGGAGGTAGAGCGGCGAGTATCCGGGCATCCAGCCCAATCAGCATCTGTGTATGCGCGAAGAGAAACCGCAGGACAGGAGGACAAAGTCAGACCATACGAAGCAGTGCCACGGATGTACCGAATAATACGCTTTAAAGCGTTCCAATGATCCAAAGTGGGGCTATGCATATGAATGCACACCTGTCTGAACAACATATGTAATATCTGGCCTGGTAAAAGTAAGGTACTGAAGTGCCCCAGCTAGACTCGGTATAAAGTGGGGTTTTCGAATGGAGCACCCGAGGATGTACTCAATTTGGGTTTGGTGTCAACCGGAGTGGCAACCGTGTTACAATTCTCCATGCCTGCGCGATTAATGATATCCAGAGCATAAGATTGCTGCGACAAAAACATCGTGTCACCTGTGCGAGAGACAGATATACCGAGAAAATAGCTGAGCGGTCCAAGATCTTTCATTGCAAATTCAGCGCAAGGCTGCCCATGAGCTTCTTGCGAAGAGAGTCTGAAGAAGCAGTAAGTATGATATCATCAACGTAAATCAATAAGTAAGCTATATCACCCCCGTGGTGGTAGGTGAAGAGAGAGTTGTCACATCTACTCTGCAAGAATCCAATAGAAATAACAAAATCGGTGAAACGCTGGTACCAAGCCCGAGGTGCCTGTTTAAGACCATAAAGAGATTTGGTCAAACGGCAGACATGATCAGGATAGTCCCGATGACGAAATCCCATGGGTTGGTACATATAAACAGTTTCAGTAAGATTGCCATGTAAAAAGGCATTTGTAACATCCAACTGGTGAATTGACCAAGACTGAGAAAGTGCCAAAGTCAACACGGTACGGATAGTGGCCGGTTTAACAACCGGACTAAAAGTCTCTCCACAATCAAACCCAATTTCTTGGTTTCTACCATCACAAACCAACCGAGCTTTGTACCTCTCAAGAATACCGTCAGACCTGTATTTGTGGCGAAAAAGCCACATACTACGAATAACATGCATATCAGGATGTCTCGGGACAAGTTCCCAAGTCTTGTTTTTAATTAAAGCATTAAATTCGTGTTTCATGGCGTTAAGCCACTCCGGATTAGACAAGGCATCTTTGGGAGTTTTTGGTAAAGGTGTAATTGTGGAGGTAGTTAAATTAAATATTTGTTTAGGTTTGCGAATGCCGGACATGGCTCGAGTGTGCATGGTGCGGGTGGGGGGTGGGGGTGGGGGGGGTGGTGGGTGGTGGGGGAGGGTCTGGGATGGTAGTAGTGGACGGGCCAGGGGTGGTAGTGTGGGAAGGTCCGGGTGGGTGTTGGAGAGTAGTTGGGCTTGTAGAGGTATTATGGTTGGTATGTGGGCCGGTGGAAATATTAGGAGATGCTGGGTTAATTGGGCTGAAATGATTGGGAGGGGACAGTCAGAAGACACGTGGACCAACCGCAGAAGGACAACACAAACAGTGACAACAGTATGCAATCCACAGACAACTGTCATTCTCGCGTTAGCCAATCACAGGGCATCTCAAGGGCCTATAAATACCCCTTCTCTCCAAGGAGAATGGGTCATTCGACACTTGGCAGAGAAATCCTTAGAGAATTGTCAATAGTTGAGAAAGATAGATTACAGTCGAAACGCTGTTAACAATCTGTGTCTGAGTCTTTGTAAATCTCCAGCAAACATTAATAAGAAATATCTCTTTATTGTGCTCTTATTATAGATTGTTCTATCCGTGTTTCTTCACTGCTAATTCTGCGCCCGGTCTTGAACACGGTCTAATTTTTTTTGAAAAAAATAATGCAAAATTGAATTGGCAATAAGGATATTTGCGACCGAAAAACAGTCGGTTGCAACGACTTGTAGCGTTTGGTTTACGACTGTAATAACTTTTAACGGTGGCAACTCTCGTTATAGTATAGTCCAGTGTTTTGAAAACCGGACTGGACCGGGGTCGGACCGGCCTCCGGGACCCGGACCGGTACTGGTACGGGGTGGTTGGACCGGTACATCGAACCGGCTGAGAACCGGTGAACCGCCCGGTCGAACCGGAAAACCGGGAGGTCGGACCGGAAAACCGGGAGGTTGGACCGGTTTTTGGTATTTTTTTTTATTTTTTAATTATTTTGTTTTTGTTTTTGGGCCGGTTCGTTGGACCGGTCGAACCGGTCGGACCGGTCAAACCGGTGAACCGGCCGGGGGTCCGGTTCGACGTCCGGTCCGGTTCTGAAAACCTTGGTTTAGTCATATAATAATTCCCTATGAACCTTTCCAACGAATGCCATATGAAACTTATTATTACTTCCTTTTAACTTTACCAACTAATATAGTGTGTACAAGTTGATTATTTGACGGTTGAGAATAATAAAAGAGTGGATAATCTTATAAAGTGTAAGACCGGTGTCGTCCAATGCATGTTATTAGCATGTGCACGACCACTTGTTCGATCCAACAATAGCACATGATCCTACATTATTAGTTTCACTCTCTGGACCCACCCACCCATCACATTTTATCAATTGATTGAATGTTTGAAGTCATTATATTACACATTACCTAGTTGTGTATAAGTAAGCTCGTGTTTCGCGGTAGGCATTGATTTTTTCGTACGATACAGTGGTGAAACCGTTGGTATCCTTTCAGGTCGTGATGCTTAGAAAATTCGTTCGATGTGACATCTGTTTATTATGGTAAATGGAGTAAAAAAAACAAAAACAAATTTCGCGGCGGGTATCTATTTTTTAGCATGACGCAATAGTAATTCAGTTGGTACCGTTTTGGTTCGTTACCCGTAGAAATTCGATCAACATCATTTCCGTTTGGTTTGTTACGACATTATCACAATGTTTTACACTTGATACAACACCAACAATAATAAGAGAAGGTGAATTTAAGTCAACAAAAAAGTAAAAAAAAAAGAATGTGAAAAAAATGTGTAAAAAAAGTTTAGAAAAAAAAATCAGAAAAGAAAAATAAAATAAAAAACATTTATATCTAGATCTATACTACATTATCTATATCTATATCTATACTACATTATAAAGGAAGAAAAATAGCTAAAATAGTCACTTTATGTCAATTTTAAGATAACATACAAAAGGTCACAAGGTAAACAACCATCTTTTTGCAAAATCCTTCCCTTTATGCCCTTATGTGCAACATTTGATCACAATTGTACAAATGACTAATGCAAGTCACCTCTATTATTATTTGCTTCACCTTTTGATTTTCTCATCTTTAATGAATTCAATTTGAGATTCAATACCTCACCTTTTCCTTTTCTCATCTTCAATGATGAATTAAAATCAACATCCCTCAATTTAATCTGTAAAACCCCTTATACCATTGCCTTATCACACTATTTTGTTTATTTCGAATGATATTGTTCAACACTTGTAGTATTGCACTATCGATTATTATGTTGGTAAGCCAACAGTTGTAATCTTGTATATTCTTTATGTATATTTATTTATTTAGTTATTTAGTTTTTAAGCTTTTTGTTAGTTTTATATATGTTTTTTTTCATTATTTTGTACGTGTTTTCTTTTACATTCTTTTTATTTCAATTTATGTAAATTGTGATTCATGTTTATCATTCAATTGAATTGTTTATCTTTTAGGAACAAATCTGTTTTGTTTTGGAGACATCACAGCTTATCAACCCATTTCCATGTACATACATATTTTAATTTATGTTATATTCTCTAAAGTACACTTATTTTCTTCTACGGTTATAATGTGATATTCGCTTCCAATTGTCATTTTCGTTTTACCCGCATGGTTTACAATAAGAAGAGGGAAGCAAATCCCCGCTTATTGACATTTGATAGTGATGTGTGTGAAAAATTTTATATTGTAATCTATCTTGTCAAGGCACATAAGCACACTCATAAGAGTTAGAAACCGTGTCTTTCAATTAACTACTCATATGGTGCTTTGAGCTGACCTTGAGCACCGCGCCCCTGGCGTGCACCTTTGACAACTTAGATTATAATTGGTGCTCACAGTCATGCATTTCTATGTCATCATTTGAATATAAATTTAAAGTTTTGTTGATTTCACTTGAAACATTAAAAATAAATTACAATTTTTTCTCAATTTACTTTGAATGATAACATTAGAGCTTTAATGGCAATTTTCATTTTTTATAGATCCTAACATTATTAAGGGATGGCAAAACAATCTGAGCCCAATGGGAAGTTTGAAATATCAAGCCTGTATATCGCATTGGCGTGTTCGATGGGAAGTTCGGTTGGGCTAATTGTGACTGTGTATCGCATAAGTGTGTTCGATAGGAAGTTTGGTTGGGCCAATTCATGGGAAAAATAATCTTTGTTGTGTTAAGAAAAACATTACAAACAAAGAATAAGATTACAACTACGATACAATTTTAAAATATTGGATTTTCCTTCACCTATGTAAATAAAAGAAGAAACATAAATGATCAAATAAGACATCTTACAATCAATTATATCGCAACTGTAAATACTCGAGGTTGTTTTTTTAAGTTTGGGTTCAAGAGTTCTGTGAAAAAATTACCGTCTTCTAATTTGGAAGTAATGCTTTAATGATTTTGATACTTATTTGACATCTTTGTGTTTTTTTAATTTATAAGTATGTGTATTGGATCTTTATGACACTAAAGTTGAATTTGCCAGGTAAAATTTGTTTCCTAGAAGGATTTTCCTCTCAAATTCCGGTGTTGCTTTAATTGATCAATGACTGTGTGTGTATATAAGCAAGAGGAGGACTTGCTTAAGAAACGTCAAGAACTACGCTCCCCATATCATTTTCTTAGAACTTTATACAATAAGTAGACCAATACGAACCAAACTTTAAGGATTACATGTTTGTCGACAGGATTTACCCGCTGCAATGCGCGGTGGGAAAACTGCTACGTATTACAAGTTTTTTTGGATCCGCCGTAACGCGCGGGTAAACCCACTAGTTGGTAAAAAAAGGGTGACATTAAAATGAAAGGGAAAAATGGAAAAAAAAAGTCAAGTAAAATAAAGTTTTCATTTAAAATTAAAGAATATTGCGAGAGAATGAAAAAAAAATGTTTGGTTTGTCTAGGTAATGGGATCACCGAATTACTCAATACATTAGTCATTTCATTTTCTCTAAACACTTCAAATTCATTTTATCTACCACCCTTGTGCCTTTTCATTTGATTCCCTCTATTACCTTTCATCACTACCCACCACTCCCACCACCGACCATCACCACCACCACCACCAACATCCACCACCATTACCGGCAACGCCACCACCAACTGTCGCTGCCACCTCTAACCACCTCCATCAACTCTGACCACCATCGCCACCCGCCGTCGTCGCCACCCACCACCAACATCGCCGTTGGCAGTGCCGGACCCACATATAGTGGCTCGGGGTCCCTAGATCCCAATGTTTTTAAATAATCGAGTAGAAACGGTATACTAAATTTTTTAACGATCCCATAAAAATAATTAGTTGGACATCTTAAAATTAAAAGGGAAACTGGTGTAGTGGTAAATATCCTTGATTTCAACAAAGAGGTCCAAGTTGAAATCTTGTATGTCCTTCTTTTGTTTTTTTAGAGTTAAATGTCATTTTCGTCCCTGAGGTTTGACCATTTTTGCAAATTTCATCCAAAGGTTTATTTTTTTTTTTCATCTGGGTCCTCAAAGGTTTCAAAATATTGTTGGTTTTGTCCAACACTTTAACTCCATCTATTTTTCCCTGTTAAGTCGGGGGTATTTTCGTCCTTTTACTTATCGATTTTAGGTACATCTATTAAACTCTAAATAAAAAATAATTACACACTCTCTCTCATCAACCAACACATCACGTCATCGACCAAACATCACCACCGCCGTCATCGACCAAACACCGGCCACCAACAACACACCTGCAACTCAAACCATTGGGATCACACAAAACACCAACACCACTATCATATACCAAACAACAACACCACCTCACCTGGACCCTAGATGTCAGAAACTTTACCGGAACCCTAGCCGCCATCGTCGGAGGCGATGGATAGGGTTTTTTTCCACCGTTGTCACAACTTTTCTACCGTTATCCACTTACCCGCAACATGCATCAACCATAATCACCGACCTGAACCACTAGAACCCTTACGAACCCACCACCACCTCTAATGCGGTTATCCATTGACGGGGATATTTTAAATCCGTGTACAGTAATCGATGTGTGTATATTTGAAGCTGTGTATCTTTTAACATCTGTAGGTTTTGTAAGAGAGTGGTAGCTGAGTAAATTATGTGCCTTTCGAAAAAAGTTGTGAACAATGATTGATTGGGGGGTGAGTGGTGGTAGGGTGTTGTGAACAGTGTTGGGGTTTGGTGAACGGTGAAGGATTATGCGGGTTGTGACTGTGGAGATGGTGGTTGGGGTGGGATGTCAGGGATAGGTGGTTACAGTGGAAGGGTGGTTAGATGTGGGATGTGTTGAAAATTAGAGATTTGTTATAGAAAAAAGAGAGAGAGAGAGAGAGAGAGAGAGAGAGAGAGATGAGAGAGAGAGAGAGAGAGAGGGGGGGGGGGTTTGGTCTTTTTATAAAAAATTAACAGAAAAATGGATGGAGTTAACGAGTTGGATAGAAACGGCAAAATACTGAAACCTTGGGAACCCAAATGAGAAAAAAATAAACATTTGAATGAAACTCGCAAAAATGACCAAATTTCTTGGACGAAAATGGCATTTAACTCAATAAAGTATAAAGTGAATTAGGACATTCAGGTATTAAAAACAAACTCCAACACTAAGTAGAGTTTTTGTATCGATACTAGACATCGAGCTGTTCTGACGTTCACTATATCTAATGACTAAATAGATGTCGTTCGTTGATTAAAGGCAACTGCTACTCTAAGCTCACGTTGTTCAAATCTTAATGTGCAGGTTGCGTGATAGAAAAAAACACAATTCATAATGTTTAACTAGATTGTGTGATTCTGTAACGAATTCAAATTCATAGACAAACTTGAACCATTATTTGTTCCTTTTTATCAAGAATTAGTATCTTCTTAGGGTTTCAAATTTTAGGTAACTTTATTACATATATTAAGAATCTGATTAGGTTTATTAATAATCTAATATGTTTCCACAATAAAGATTATGGACTTGAGACCAAGAAATCTAATCGAATTCTATAATCATTTCACGTAAATGTTCGAATCAAACCTAAAAAATAAACCACAATGTCAAAAATAAATTGATCTAAATGGAAATAGTAGCTAAATTAATGAAATTAAATACGAAACAAAACATAAATTTGAAACTTACAAAGATTAGAGCGATGTTTGGCTCTCCATTTTCCATCTCCTTATAACTTATAACTTCTCCAAGAAATTAATAATTTAACAAAATGTGTTTGACAACTCATAAGTCCTTAGAGCATTCACAACCCGGGAATCAAATTATGGGAGGGGTTCCCTCAAATTATATGGGGTGGATGTGAGTGGAGGAGAGGAAAAATATTTAGAGAAAGTACTGTTCGGCCATATATATGAAAAGTTACTGTTCACCCCTATATATATTTTAATATTTTTAAGTAGTTGTGAGTGAGGAGAGAGAAAATATAATGGTAAAAGTATGAAAAAAATATTATTATTTTAATTAGGAGAGAGAAGATTTAGAGGTGAAGTAGTGATTTTTAGTGTAATTTGATAGAGGAAATTTGGTGAAGGGGATGTGAATGCTCTTAATGGTGTTGTGACTTTTTGAATTTTGAAGCTCCTTAAGACTTATCGGGGAAAATTACCTAACATGCTCTTATGACTTTTTAATGCTCCTTATAACTTATGTCTTTTTTGGTCACTTTACTTGAATAAGATAAACCAAACGCTCTTTACAAAATAACTCATTGACTTATTAACTTTTCCCAGCACATAAGCTAATCCAAACATTTTTTTAAAAACTTATTTTTAAAAAGTCATAAGTTAATAAGTCTTTTTAACAATAAGTCATTTTAGACTTAAATAAGCTTACCCAAACATGCCCAAAAATTGTCTCGAAGACAAGAAACTCAATTGAAGTTCCTTTTACAGCTGAACCACCCCCTGACGAACGGGCGAACGGCCTGAACCCATCAGCCATCGTGACCTCTATTGATTCTTGTCAGGCCCAATTAATTAAACCCACAAGACTTGACTTGAGCCCATTATTAATTCTTCATCACAACCCAATCAGTTTTGAGTTGAAGCCCATTATTGTTTTCTTAGATGTTGCAAATCCAACGTCTACATCAAATTGCAATAATATTTTGTTTATATTTTTCCCAATTCACTTTTAACAGGGGTGTAAATGACACGTAGCGGCTCGAGAGCTACTAGGGATCGGCTTGGTAAAAAGTTTGAACGAGCTGAGCCTTAACGAGCCCGAGCCCGAGTTCAAGCCTGAAATATGACTCGTTTAGTTATCGAGCCCGAGCTCGAGCCTTGTATACATAGCTCGTTTAGGCTCGCGAGCCTAAACGAGCCCAAACAAATGTTATATTATTTTTTTTATGTATGAGATTTTGTTTTTTGAACATGTTCATTTTTAATTAATAATGTTGGTGAGCCGAGCTCGAGCCAAGCTTTTGCTCGTTTAAGCTATTGAAGCGAGCTCGAGCCGAGCTTTTAGGTCGTTTAAAATATATTTTTAACTAAATCGAGCCGAGCTCGAGCTCAGCATAGTAGGCTCGAACCGAGCCGAGCTTGAGCCTCAAAAGAGCATGACGAGCCGAGCTCGAGCCTAGACAAGCTCGGCTCGGCTCAGCTCGTTTACACCCCTACTTTTAAGCTTGTGATTAAAACCATTTTCTCATCCACATTTGTATTATCTCGTTTCCTTCGCAATCGACCAATCTCTCAATACACTCATAGCCTTATATGAGGCGTTTATGAGACATATACTGCACTCATTGGCCATTATGAGGCCTATATGGTACCTATAGACTATAGTACACTTGTAGCCATATACAACACCTATACTACACTCATAGGCTTATACGAGATATATGCTAGACTATATGATGATACAATACAATATGATAATATACCATACGATACCTATACAACACCTATAGGCCTATACGAGACTTGTACTACATTTGTAGCCATATACGACGCCTATACTACACCCATAGACCTATACAAGACCTATGTTAGATACACTCTACAATAATATACTTTTGCTTCATTGTATGCATGCATACAGTGAGGCATAGTATATATATATATAGGGTTGGGTTATTTTGAGAACTAGTGTGAGTTGCGAGAACCATAGGAACTCTTGTAGGCCATTGATCTTGTGAAACCAATGGTTGAGATTAAAAGTTTATGTGTTTTTGTCTTGACATGATAATTAATTTTGTGTTAGTATTTTTTAATCTAATAAAGTACATGAAAGGGTATTAAGGTAAAAACACCATGTGTTAGAAATAATTAATATAATATCATATTAATTTTTATTTAATAATTCAAAATATCATATTTTTTAAATTATATTTTATTTTTTTAATTTCTTTACTTTTTTAAAACAAATAATCATATAAATTTGATAAGGATGTTATATTCTTAATAATAAATTAGATGGCTGAGGGGTATTAAGGTAAAATCGTCACCCACATTTAATTCACATTTAAATTGAAATTTGTTAATAAAGGGAAACATTCAATCGATTCTCTCACCTCTCTCTTTTTCTCCCCTCTCTCTCTCTCTCTCTGCGCCACCTAACACCGAGTACCACCTTCCACAGTTAGGGCCACAACTATTCAGAACTACCCACTACCAGCTTTGACCTTTATATGTTGTTCTCTCGACCTCCCCTTACACTATGTGTTTCTTAAATCTCTCATTATATTACTGCTTCATTTATTTTTTTCATGATACAATTCTATCCATTTTTTAATATATTTTGTAGAGGTTTGGTGTAGATCATCTCAACTAAACTCCAGGTGGCAAGTAAATAGATACGTGGCAGCTTTGAGATGTTCAAAGGATTATTTTTTACATTTGTTGATTGTTGTGTTTTATGTTCAAAGGATTTTTGTGTGTTTCAAAGGATCATCTCATTGGTGTGTTTCATGGTGGATTATTTTTTACATTTGTTTATTGTTGTGTTTTATGTTCAAAGGATTTTTGTATGGTTTAGTGTTTTTTGAATTTAAAACACATTTTAAATGTATGTATAGTTGTGTTTTAAAGTACATTCTAGTGTGTTTTTTGAATATGTTACTGATTATGTATGATGAAGATAAATCACACTGGATTATGGAGAAGATGATGCTAAAACACACGAGACTGTTAAAACACACAGTTGAGAATATTGTGATAAAACACACAGGTATTAACGTAAAACACCTTCTGGATGAAGCAACTTACAAGATTATAATAAAACACCATACCTTGTATAAAGAATAACTAAAAATCTACCTTAAACATAAAACACCACACGTTGATTGTTAAAACACTATGACGTTAGTAATGACGATGATGATGGTGACCAAAACCATTCTCTCTCTCTTTCTCCTGTCTCTCTTTCTCTTTCACTCACTCACTCTCTATACCTGTTTTTATGCTCTCTCTCACCTCTCTTACCAAAATTATAATTTTAATAATTATTTAATAGTATGTAAGACCACTCCCATTGGTGAACAATCAAACATTGGGTTGCCACTTGTAAAATTATCATTGGTTTAGTTAAAATAAAAAAATAGAAAAGCAAAAAAAAGGTCACAACCAGATCGTTTGGTCGACCATGTTCACGACCCAACATCTCCAAATTTTGTCAACTCTTCATGCCACTTGTCAACATTTGGTTGGCACACTTGTTTATTTTTTTAATTTCTTTTTTTTCTCCTACCTACCTTTCCCCTAATAATCTAATTATCCAAATAACTTAGTGTATTTACACTTAAAAATAAAACTGAAGAGTTAATAGCCAAAATCGTCCCTAAGGTTTGGTCACTTTTACCACTTCAGTTCAAAACACAAACCTTTTACATCTGGGTCCTCAGTTTTATTTTTTTTTTGCCAAATTCGTCCCAAAAAAGGTTTGGGTTTTGCTAAATTCGTCCCTGAGGTTTGGTCACTTTTGCCACTTCAGTCCACAACTTAAACGTTGTCAGGGACGAATTTGGCAAGAAAAATAAAACTGAAGGACCCAGATGTAAAAGGTTTGGGTTTTGGACTGAAGTGGCAAAATGACCAAACCTCAGGGACGATTTTGGCTATTAACTCTAACACTGAATATACCGTATTTTTTAGTTTTTTTTCCTAAACATTTTGGTATATATTTTGTTAAAAACATACTTCGTTAAAAAAAAATATTTTTAGTATAAAATATAAAGGTTGGGTTGTTAATGGGAGTGAAATTACATGCCCACATTTTATTTTTTAAAATCAAAAAAGGCTAACACATGTTATGATGCACAACTCATTTTAATTTTTTTTTTTAAAAAAACCGTTCAGCGCTTTTTTGATTTTTTGGTTCAAAACACTTAAAAACATGTATATTACATGCCCTAAATTTTACAAAAAAAAAAGCTCGGGAAGTAGGGTTTTCCGGGAGTTTTTCGAAAAAACAGGGTTTTCCATGGATACTTCCCCTATATATATATATATATATATATATATATATATATATATATATATATATAGGGCATGGATCAAATGAGAACTGTACCGAGTTAAGAGAACTCGAGAACTCTTGTGGACCATTGATCTTGATCATCTAATGGCTAAGATTAAAAGTTGTGGTTTTTTGTCTTGACTTGATTAATAAGTAATTTTTTATTATGTTAAAGTACACTTGGGGGCATTTTAGTAAAAAGCCTATGAGAGAGAAAGATATAAATATAATATTATGTTATTAAACTTTATTATTTTATTAAAAATAATCATATTTATTAAACTTTATTTTAAAACTTAATTTTATTTTTTTTAAACTTAATTTTATTTTTTTAATTAATTTAATTTTTTAAAACAAAAAATCAGATTGAATGTTCTGTAATATCACTCTCGTTTTTTACACTCGTTTAATTTTTTACACCAGTGTAAATCTCCCATATACAACTTTTAAAACATATAATGAAGATGATTTACACTAGTGTAATCTGCCATACACAAACTTCTACAAAAATACACTATTGTAAAAAAACAAACTAGATAATGGGGTGCTTTACATTCACATTTCTTACATCAAAAAACGACTATATATTCAAAACACTGGTGAAAAACCCCAAAAATGTTTACACTAGTGTTTGTTTTTACACCGGCGTTTTGTTACATCAAAAACGACTATACATTCAAAACACTGGTGAAAAAACCAAAATGTTTACACTAGTGTTTGTTTTACACCGGCGTTTTGTTACATCAAAAACGACTATACATTCAAACACTTGTGAAAAAACTAAAATGTTTACACTAGTGTTTGTTTTTACACCGGCGTTTTGTTACATCAAAAAACGTCTACACAAAATCATATTTACGCTTGTGTAAAAACTGATGTTTACACAAGCGTTTTCTTACAAAAAAGATACTACACCATTCATCGTCGTCTCCCACAAACATCGGGTCCTTAAAAACGCAAAACATCATCTTCTTCGAAGCATCGTCTCCTGACAAAAAAAACGCCAAAAACTTTCAACATAAAAAAAACTATCTTTTCACCCTAACATCATTAATAATAATAATAATAATAATAACAGAATAATAAAAATAATAATAACAGAAAATATAAAAATAAAAAAATACTAATAATAACATAAAATAATAATAATAATAATAAAAACAGAAAAAAAAGTAATAATAATAAATGTAATAATAATAATAATAGAAAATAATAATAATAATAATAATAATAACAGAAAAAACAAAAAAAAAATAACAAAAAAAATAATAGCAGCTTTAATAATAATAATAATAATAATAATAATAACAATAATAATAATAATAATAACAGTTTTAATAATAATAAAAATAATAATAATAATAATAATAGCAGTAATAATAATAATAGAAAAAAAAAATACCTCCGTCGTCGCCACCGTCGTCTCCACCGCCTCCTCCACCACCACCCATCCCTGAAAACCCACCACCAAAAACCCTGAAAAACCACCGTCTCCCTCCCTCTGCAACCCCCATCACCGTCGTCCTCCCACCCTCTGCAACCCCCATCACCGACGTCCTCCCCTCCCTCTACAACCCCCTCACCGTCGTCCTCCCCTCCCTCTGCAACCCCCTCACCGTCAGATCCACCCCCCACCATCATCAAAACCACCATCCCTCGTCAGATCCACCCCCCCTCCTGAACCACCACCATTCTGACCACCAAAAAAAAAACCACCATTCGAACCACCCCCAAAAACCCTCATCAGATCCATCACCGTTGTCTCCCCCTTCTTTTTTTTAGATAGAGAGAGAGAACTCGAGAGAGAGAGAGAACTCGAGAGAGAGAGAGAGAAGTGTGTGTAAGTGAGAGAGAGAAATCTGATTTTTTTTTATATTATGATTATTATTATTATTATTAATTTAAAAAAGGTTAGTTGGGGGTGGGGGTGGGGTGGGGTGGGTGTTGTTATTACTAAAATACCCTCAAGTGGGTGTAGGTAAAAGACTTTGATGCCCTTGATTAAACAAATACAAGATATTATAAAGCAGCTGATGTGTCTCTTTATGATTGGTTCGGAGGAGTTTTCAAGTTCTCTCAACTTAGTGGGGTTCTCAAATGATCCCATTCCTATATATATAGGGGAAGTATTGGTAGAAAACCCTAATATTTGAGTAAACTCTGGAAACTCTGACTTCCCGAGCTTTTTTTTTTTAAAAAAAAATTAGGGCATGTAATATACATGTTTTTAAGAGTTTTGAGCCAAAAAAATCAAAAAAGCGCCGAAGGGTTTTTTTTAAAAAAATAAAACAAGTTGTGCATCATAACATATGTTAGCTTATTTTTTCTGGTAACATATGTTATGATGAAAAATTATTTTTTTTTAAAAAAAAAAACCCTTCGGCGCTTTTTTGATTTTTTTGGCTCAAAACTCTTAAAAACATGTATATTACATGCCCTAATTTTTTCAAAAAAAAAAGCTCGGGAAGTCAGAGTTTCCAGAGTTTACTCAAATATTTAGGGTTTTCTACCAATCCTTACCCTATATATATATATATATATATATATATAGCAACATGGTACTCCCATTAAAGATAAAAATGCTCATTATTATGGTGTATTTAAAAAAAATAATTACGTATATATATATATATATATATATTATATATGGTAGGGTTCCTGTAGGAATATTGTTTTATGTGAGAATATATATATATATATATATATATATATATATATATATATATATGGTAGGGTTCCTGTAGGAATATTGTTTTATGTGAGAAGTGTAGGAAGGATTAAGAATTAACATGTAGGCATCATGTTTTTTTTTATTTTGGAATGATGCATTGGGTTGTTTTGGCTTGAAAAACACTTAACACAACAATATACAAAAATTTAAAACACAATCCAATGTATTATAGTCATTAAATTTAAATTATAGATAAAACACCCTAGTAATTACTTAAAACACCCTGCTTAAAACACCTAGTAATTACTTAAAACACTCTGCTTAAAAAACATTGTTTTCGGTTATTAATGTGTTATGTTTGGTGTTTTTCTAAGCAAAAGAATCCAAAACATCATGAATACGTAAAAAAATGCATACATATCGATTTTTAATCCTTCTTACACTTCTCACACAAACCAATATTTCTACATGATCCTCTACCTATATATATATATAGCAATATGGTACACCCCTTTGTACACTAACATATACTATAATAAACCATACCATGTATATTAATAAATTATCTAATGTTCAATACATATTTTGTTTAGGTTATACAAGTGCACATATAAAAAATATTTATCTAATTACAAACTTAGATTTAATGTTATTTATACAAAGTTGTTAATTTTTTAGTGTTTTTCTTTGTAAAAATATAAAAGATATTACATTTTTATAGAACTTGCCAAAGCGATAAATATTGCTTAAAAGTGTTTGTAAAAAAACGACATATATACAAGTCATATAGTCCTATACGGCCCTTATACGAGCAAAAGCTATACGACATGTTTAGGCCAGCAGCCAGAAAAGATATGACAACAATACTATTTTTTTTGGAAATTGAAAGAATCTATACGACACATATATGTCTATAAGTGCAATATTATGGGTGTATAGATACTAATTTTGGGTGTTGCTTTAACACATCCCTTCGTTTTCAGCTTGTCTTATTTCACCCTTCGTATTTCATCTTTCATAGCTTAACTATTGTAATTAAATGCATCTTATCTTTTTTTTTTTGGTAATCTATATATATAATAAAAGAAATGGGGCGTGCCATATGTGAGGTCTTCACACCCTTTGATTTCCCTTCAAAAATCTTTTTTAATTATATTTTAAATAAAGATAACTATTAACTATTATTTTAAAATTTCATATATGTTAATTAATATTTTTTATCTTTATCTTTTCTTTATCTTCCCTCACAATCTTTCTAACGAGCACCATAATACTATAAAAAATGACCTTTTTAGTGGGTTTTTGTTCATGCAAAAAAAAAATAAATTTGTTTAGATAATTCATTAATCATGTCTAAGCAATTCACTTATCATGTTATGACAGTATATATGATTTTGAACCTACTATTACATATGAGAATCCGCTAATTACATAATATTCACAGATGTAGTTAGTTTGGCAAAAATCTATTTTTTTTTTGTATTTTGATTGGTGTTACTAGAAACATTGATTACAACGGTTGCTATGCTGGTTAGATGTAGCTTATGATTCATAGACACCAGATATATCTCCAGCTGATAAGTGATAATTAATCACCCTCCATGCACGCCTCTTAAATCAATCATCATCATGACATATCATTTGATACCAATTTGGTTATTTTTCTCCCAGGTTCATATCACAGCTTTAGAATATCTTGGGAAGTGACAAAGTTGTATAGAGACATCACTCGAGCAAGATGTGCACACGTAGAATTAGAAGTAAGTTTTATGGGTTATCGAATATTGATTCTTTAAAAAATTTTTACTCCAAAAATGACATATTCCTTTTACAATATACACATTTTATCACTTCATATTAGATTTGTCTATCCCGGAAAGTACCGGGAGATAATATAGTTACTAAATATTTAATATTTTATTTATTCTAAGTACGTAGAAAACAAAGAAAACATGTCAGGTGTACGTTGCTAATTCTATGAGCAAGGAGTGCATGCTTCTATTCGACGCATACAGAATATAACACACTAGTTTTATACCCTGGGAGCGTACCGGGATTGACAAATCTAATGTAACGTGATAAAATGTGGGTTGATAAAGCTTAATTAATATGAAACTTTTTGGTAAAATATAAATTATCAGGATATCGTATTAGCGAGTAAGGTCAATAATAATAATTATGAGTATAGGATATATCTGAAGCATTGAGTAAGGAAAAGGTGACTTGAAGCCATGATTAAGTGACGATATGATAGGAATACAGAAGCAAAAGCGATGAGGAATACTCAACAATTATGAACAAAATTTAACCATCTTGCCACCTACAACTACCTTAGATAACTCGCATTCCATTCATCCTAATGTCAACAACAAAGAGAAGCAACAGTTGACTCTTTGAAAGAATCCAATACCCAACCAACTGAAACCAAAGCTAAAGCAAGAAAACATACCTCAAGAGTTTAAAAAGAGCGTTTAAGGTACTCAACATCGGACTCAAAGTTAGATATGTAAACCATTGCCTCAACTCTTTTAAACGAAAACAGGACATCAAGAACCGCCTTTAGAAACTTCTCAACCGGACCAAGCTTGACAGGGGTGTCATCTTTGTATTCATTTAGCTTCCTTTCTTCTTCTTTAGTCGGGGTCATTTTCATCAAACTCTCAAGCAGCTTGGTCCCTAGCGTATCCGCATTACCTATACGATTAAACAAGTAGAAAACAGTTAATTAAACAAAAACTATACTGAAAATATATAAAAAAAGAAAGTTAACTTTTGTAGAATTTAAGCAAAGTTACCTTCTAAAAGTGCATCACAAGCTTCCTCAATTGTCACATTTAGTGCCCTAACTTAAAAAAAGCCATCCATAATAAAAACTACAGGTCAGAGTAAACCAGATAAACAGTCTTGTAATAATTTTTAACACCAATTGCCTTACACCAATGACTTTAAGATTTTATAGATACAACCATTTAAATGGTGACTGCTGCCACTGCCGTTGTTGATTCGTTCGTTGTAAATACTAGTTGGATACCCAAAAGAAAACATCAGGTTCTGAATCGGTTTTAGGTGATAACCGAACAACAGCCACCACCATACCTCTTTAACGCTGCTCTCTCTCAATCTCTCGCTATTGTCGTCTACTCTTCTATCTCTACGAACACATGTAATTAAGAGTATGTTAAATTGTTTGATATTTTTGTATAATCTCATTTTTATATGATCTTATCCATTTTCTCGGCATGGTAAACTCATGAGTGAAAGCCAATTACATATAATTAAGGCAACTTTTTCAAACCAACACACGAAATATATTAAATGGAAATTAATGACCTAAATAAGAACATAAGCAAACTAAATTTATGACAATTGCAACCGATGACTTAAATTGAATGAGAAGATAATCGATTAAAACCCTAAACCTAATAGAACAAACAAAATATGCAAAATAAAAGGCAAGCAAAATATCAGTACCGTCGTCATCCTTGGTTGATTTCCAAACTAGCATCATCGAAGAATAATTTTAAGAGGCTCAGCATATGCTGCATCATTACAAGCTTGGATATACCCCTGGTAAGGGTCTTTCTAGCTATAAATTAAGAATTTAAAACTAAAAATTAGAGCAATATAAAATAAAACAAAAATTTGAAATCTAAATAATTAGCTCTTATTTTACTTTCTACCAGTAAAAAGACAACTATGTAAGTCGAATACATAGATTTCAATCTTTCATACACGTACGGAGGGGGAAAGTGATGGAACAGAGGAGGGGAGATATTTTTAGGGTTTTGGTGAGAGACGAAAGTTTATATATATGATAAGATTTTTTATTTAAAAATACCACAATTTGCCATGTGACACACTCAAAGGGGAAGATGGCCCCAATGAATGCCATATCAAACCACACATTTTCCTTTATATATAGTTATAGATTATAGATTCATCTAGATGTGTTGGTTACAATTTATAACACATGTAATTTAGAACAATATCTATATCTATACTACTATATGATGCATTCTAGATGGGCAACAAGGTAATTTAACTTCATTAGAGGAGAGCATCATTGGAATTTATCTCAAATCTTAATACACATTAATACATTATTTAATATAAACTTCTGCTTAATTAATACTTTATTTAATAAAATTCTAATTCTAATTAAATGAACTAAATGCATTTTCTCAACAATAATTTTTATACTTATATAAATAAAAAAATAGGTAGAAATACATATATAATTAGAACAAAACAAAATTAAAGAAATTTATAAAAACAAAATAAGTAATAGTATTATGTTATTATATATAGCTAAGGAACAAATAAATAGACTTAAAGTTATCTATTTCTAAATATCATACCATTGACATGACACATGAAAGTGAAAATATTGTATTCTTTAAATTAAATATATAAAATTATTAATTATATGTAATAAGGGTAAGTTATTTAATAGTTCATCAAATGCATTATTCTTTAAATTAAAATAACAATATTTATATATTATGTAATAATATTAAGTTATTTAATTGTTTATCAAATGTTTAAGAAATATAACTTGTCAACTAAATCCAACTATAGATTACTTCTTTTTGTACCGACGGTCCTAAAAAAACATTGTATAGAAAATTACCCTTACACAGAATATAATTTGAAGGTACGTGCGGAGCTATGGACTTGTTGTAGTTATTACTGAATATTCATATTGTTGTAGTAATAAGGGTAAGTTATTTAATAGTTTATCAAATGCATTATATTTCTTTAAATTAAAATAACAATTTTTATATGATATGTAATAATATTAAGTTATTTAATTGTTTATCAAATGTTTAAGAAATATAACTTGTCGACTAAATCCAACTATAGATTATACTTCTTTTTGTACTGACGGTTCTAAAAAAACATTGTATTACTTATTATGAACATTATATAGAAAATTACCCTGGCACATAATATAATTTGAAGGTACATGAGGAGCTATGGACTTGTGTAGTTATTAGTTTTGGTTCAAGTTTTCTATTGATGCTTCTGAATATATGAAATTGTTGAGACTAAGTGGATGATGAAGTCATGTTTTAAGAAACCTACATTTCAACTTCTTTGACAATAAAATGAAAAAAAAAGAACCTAAAAAGTGTCTATTATTAAATTAGCCTAGAGATAACCTCTTTTTTGTTTGGGTTGAAAACAAGTTTGGTTTTTTTAAAGTTCTTTTGGTCAAATCGGCACGGGTTAGAAACCAGGATGGACCAAAAATAAACCAAACATCCTAGAACCAACTGGCGTTTGGAGAAACTAAAGCATTTTTTTTATTTTTACAATATTTTCAGTTTTAGTATTTTTAATTAGTGTTATTATTACTATTTCGTCTACATTTCCCTTTAGCTTTTCATCCAAAATTGGTTTGTTCAAAACGCCATTTAATATCATTAGTTCAATCTTATCCATTTAATTAGTTTGTTCAAACGCCAAAATACCTCATAAAAATATATGAAATGGATTTGTGAGTGAACAATCCTTGTACACGCAAATATATGCTTATTGTGTGAGGATCATTACAACAAACTAAGTATTGGGAACAAAATAACAAATTCATAGCTATAATTCCTTTATCCGTAGTTCACAATTTATAAATCTTGTATTTCTTACGAAAAAAATATGTAGGTTATACATAAAAAAAAACTAACAAACAAACTTTTCCTATATTTTGTATTTTAATTTATGCGGTTTACCTACACATACCTAGGTAATATTACATTCACATGATGTTTAGCTAATGGACTAATAAACCAATTTGTTAATATCTTTTTAAATTTCAAAAAGAAGAGTGAGAAAGTGTTACATTTTTTTTTTTAATTAAAAGTAATCGTAAACTGAAAACAAAATATGATTCATGTTGTTGTGCGTGTTCTCGCAATACACGTAGATCTGTCCATTTGTTTATACATACACAAACATGAAAAATAAGGTGTATTTTTGTAATACGATATGCATAGTTACTCTTTAATTAATGTGCATTTATTATAATCTGCATATAAACTAAACCATTTTCCATTCAGACAACCATTACAGCTTTGGCACAAATAATAGCATAGAATTGCCGTTGGTGAGCACCCTCAAGAAAATGGAGATAAAGAAGGTGACCGAAACTGAAGGATCGCCTTCTGATTCGACCCACTTCATCAGTCAATGTTATTGTCCATGTGACATACGGAAAGTGCCTAAAAAATTTCTCCAACGAGGCTGGTAAGTACATATTTGATGGGTGTCAGGAGTTCATGGCAAGTGGAGAGGAGGGGAGTGAGGCTGCATTGATTTGTGACGCCTGCATTGTACTCGTGACTGTCATCAGCCCATAATCGATCATGATCGACTTTGATTGTTAATCAAGTTAATTCTAAGAATAAATGGATTAGATATATATATGCTAATTAAGTGATATCGGGTGTAATTCTGTCTGTTTTTCTTTGTTTATGTACTTGTGTATATGGATGTTGGTGTGACATTCATATGCAAGTTAATTAGGTTGTCTTTCTAAAAAAATATCATCTTCGTTTGATCATGATATTTTCTAAGTTGTCTAATAACAAGTCTTCTTGATGAATTGAGACCATGATTCTGAATGTCGTCCTTTATATAATTATTTTAATAGCAATAATACGCAAACATGTATAATCTTTGATAAATTTTAACACAACAATTAAGTGAGTCGTATTGACTAATTAGTAATTACCAAATCCTTGACTAATCAGGCTCTTAAGTTATGATGGATTTCATTCAGGCTGACCAAAATTGTAATGAAATTTGATGGACAGGTTCACATAGTTGATCAAATCATAGATGCTGATTAAGTGAAAATTAGAAAATGTTTATTTCTTAAATTTCTATAAATATATGTACATTCAAAATGAAACTTCTATTGATATTACTTGCGGTTCATCTTATGAAGATTTATTGTGTTTAATATCGATAGCATAAACACATAAAAACACTTTATTTCCTCTCTCCTCTTTTCATCTACATACATCCGTATCACCCAATGCATCATTCCACACAAAAAAAAAAAAAAAAAAAAAAACGAGTCCCTCACATCTCTCCTTCATATCACACCCTCTATATTCCAAATTGTACTCTCTTTCCTAAGAAACGCCAAAGAACGCATCTGTTGGTGGTACTTATAAACAATAACTCATCCTGTTGGATATTATATGAGGTTGGCTTTGAAAAGCATCGCATGATAGTGTCCTAACAAATACCTTTCGTTATACTGATGTAATGTGATTTGTGACACCCAATAATTTCAGGTTATTATGACAAACACAAACTCTTTTATCTTGGTCAAACATCCATACATTAGATATAATTAGAATTAATTAAGTGCGTCAAACAGTATACAAACATTCATGGAATGGTAGTTCGGAGAATTGCTGGATCACACATGAGTCCCGTTCCCCGAATGTTGGTTGATTTTTTTTTTGAACGACTAACGGTACACACCCATAACAAAGCCCGCACCTTCAGGTCCGGTCCCCCGCCCCCCAAGGTCCAGCCCCTCATTTCAGAATAACCCTACTCTGAGTGAGATTCGAACCTGTGACCTCCCAGGGAAGGAACCCCACAAAGTGGGTAAACTTTCTCACCTCCATTGCAACCACTATGCTACAACATCATTGACGAATGTTGGTTAAATAACAAACAAATATTCAAACTTATAATTGCAATATAATTTGTGTAAATTTATGTACAATTATGTTGAGATGTGAAAGTATGTGAAAATTTCATGTGCCTTTGTGTGTATTTGATATTAATTGATTTTCATTAAATTAATTAATTATATTTATTTGTTAAAAAATATATAAAAAAGTTCAGGCTTGAGCAGCCTAGACCGGACCAGCCCAAATGAAGAAAAAAATAGTGGACCAGCACAAGCTAGCGAGGACCAAAAAACTAACTAGGCACGCCCATGAGGTCTTCGCGGTATGCGGAGCCACATGCCAAAGTGGTACGTGAAGGGACTCCACAACGCGGCCGAGTTTGGAAACAGCCCACTGATCACGATTTTGCACCTTAAAACCTATTTCTTCACCCTAGATCACCTAAAACATATTCTCCGTGAATTCTTCTCCCCCCATACGAAAAATCACCATCCTTGGATAATCTTTGGAGCTTTCGAGGTCCCGAATTCAAGAAACAAAGAGCTTTGGGTTCGGTTTCTCTTAGATTTATGTTTTAAAAACTTCGATCGTTTGATTCCTTTGTCATGTCCATGAAACCCTATCCAAACCTATTCTTAATCAATCAAAACATGTTTTAATGGTTTGTTTATGATCTGGATGTTATACGATGAGATTTGTAATTAATAAAAACCCTAGATGCATACTTGTTCTTGACTTGCTATAAAAGAAACTTTATTAATGATGATCTTTGTGCATTGACTTCTAGATGTGCATGATGATCTTATATGATGATTATACCTTAGTCTAGGCATATTAACATGTTTAGAAGAATTGTTGGTAGAAAATCTACTAGATATATATGATTTGCCATTAATGGAACTTTATAGTTTTTAACAAGATGATTTTGATATCTAGACATGTTTGTTGTAATGTGATGATGGAATATGCATAGGATTGGACATAGTAGCATGTTACGAACCTTGGTTTGTTGAAATTGAAGGTTGTGATCATACATTACTATAAACGGAAACATTTTGCATGGAAACGTTACGTTGTAAGACCCGTCCCATTAATACTAGGATTTCATTAATACATGAAACTTAAGATGGCTTTATAGTCATGTACATGTTAATTTATAAAGGATTAAGTGCTTTAGGGTAGTGAAAACATGTTTATAATAGAACAAAACGCTAATTCCTAATAACAATTCAATATTAAGCCTTGTTGCGGAAGCATTGATGAGACATCGTTTGGTTCTTCAAAACGTTGCTTGATCATCATCTGAGCTTGGCGAAATTCTACCTAGGGTTGATCATACAAGAATAACCCGTTAAGCCTTAATAAGCAAGTCAAATCACAAGCAAAATGGACAAAATTTCAAGAGTTTAAAACACACCATAGCCTACGGTCAAGCGATCGTAAGCTATGGCTTACCTATTTTCGAAAAAACTGAGGCCATAGCTTACGGTCAGACGATCGTATTTTACGGTTCAGACTTCCTGCATTAGATTTGTCATGTAGACCGTAGCCTATGATTTAGAACCTAGGCTACGGTTTGAACCTACTGACTTGCCCTTTTTCAATTGTATAAACAAACCTCACTTACCTCGTTTGACACACGATGACTTGCGGATTCTAATGCATTTATATAAGGCCAACTTGCCTTACATTTTGTCATGTTCAATCACTTTGTAAACTCCATTCAACCATGTTTTTAACATCCCATTTCCCATTGTTAAACCAATGATATGGTCTTTTGACCCAACACGCCAAAGCTTGAATTTGGAAGGTGTCTATGACTTCTTAAACTTATCAATTTGTTATTTGACCCATTCTCTTGCAACGTATATATACTAATGTACTAGTATCCACAATGAACAGTTTGATTACCTAATCGTTGTACCTACGGGTTATAACAATTTACCACGTGTATTGATACAATGCCCATGATAATATGAAACCGAGTTTCATTGTGGCATTTTATCATACACTTGTGGGCGAGATTTTACAATTATCATTTATTTGCCATATAGACCACCAAGATCCATTCCCAATTCAATATCAAAGCTGACTTCATACAATAAACATCAATTATTGATTTTTTTCACAATTAAAGCTTTCAGGCATATGGAATTTTACTAAGAATTCTGGATTCACTTACAATTTATAAAACCCACCAAGTTCATATCATAGATTTCAAAGATTTCACCTTCTAGGTTATGTTATCATGATTTTCTTCAAGATTAGTTTTGTTTTAAGGCCCTTTTATGCTAGAGTTACCTTCCCCATCCATAACATTACAAGATTTAAGAATCTTAGGATTTTCCTATCATCACATGGGCTACAATTCATCAAGTTAGATGAAAAGAAAGTTACCTTGATAATTAGGAGACTTTAGATGACTTAGAATTGGCTACATGCTGGGATTTCCTCATGATTTTTGGCTGGGAATTAGCAGGATGATGGTTTAGGTTGCTAGAATGAGGTGTGTGGTGTTGTAAAGGAGTTTTGTGTTCCCCCCCACTGATAAAACCATCGACCTATTGTCCTTACTGATTTTGCAACTTATCATATTAGCAATTTCAGACCCTATGTGCTTTGTGAACGCCTTAACATGATAGAACCATAGGAGATTATTGATAAATTGTTACTTGGATGACTTGAACTTGATTAACATGAACAACCATTAAATCACTAAACAAGTCACCAACGAGTTGTCGGAACAACTTAGTCAACAAAAGTCAAACTAGTTAAACCAATCAATCTTTCAAGCACACTAACAGTTGGAGTTATTAGATACAATGGGTCACATGTAAAAACATGAAAACACACTCATAGAATTATGTATGATAGGTAGCTGTTAGCGGGTCATCATACGCATGTGAGTTTCACCACTTATATTTTACTTGTTTTCCATTTTGGGGAGAAACATACAACGTACGTTTTTAGATCACATACTACTATTATATCACATGGTTACTTTAGCCTAAAAACATTAACAATTCAAGTCCTTGCACACTTGAACCGTTACTATGTGGTTTACATAACGAGGACGTTTGAATAGATTTATTGCTCTGACAAGCCCACCTGTATTGACTGGTGGTCGAGAGGGTGGCATAATTGTCCTAACATATTGCCATCGTTTGTGATAAATGTGGCAGAAGGCATACAACATCAAACAATCAGCTTCGGTTTCGAAACACGTAGTAACTTATAACATTGTGTAGCTAGTAATAGATGTATTTAGTATATGTGGATCTAATGAACATTTTCAGTTTTACTTACAAAACATGTGAACTCACCAGCCCTTGTATTGATACATTTTAACATGTTTTCTCAGGTCGCTAAGGTACTTGAAGCTAGGATGCATACATACATACATACATACATACATACATACATACATACATACATACATACATACATACATACATACATACATACATACATACATACATACATACATACATACATACATACACACACACACACTCACTCACTCACTCATACATACATACACATACTCATACTCATACATACATACATACACTCATACATACATACATACATACATACATACATACATACATACATACATACATACATACATACATACATACATACATACATACATACACACACACACATACATACATACATACATACATACACACACACACACACACTCACTCACTCACTCACTCATACATACATACATACACATACTCATACTCATACATACATACACTCATACATACATACATTCATTCATACATACATACATACATACATACATACATACATACATACATACATACATACATACATACATACATACATACATACATACATACATACATACATACATACATACACACACACACACTCACTCACTCACTCACTCATACATACATACATACATACACATACTCATACTCATACATACATACATACATACACTCATACATACATACACTAATACATACATACATACAACATACATACATACATACATACATACATACATACATACATACATACATACATACATACATACATACATACATACATACATACATACATACATACATACATACATACATACATACATACATACATACATACACACACACACACACATACATACATACATACATGCATACATACATACATACATACATACATACATACATACATACATACATACATACATACATACATACATACATACATACATACATACATACACACACACACACACTCACTCACTCACTCACTCACTCACTCATACATACATACACATACTCATACTCATACATACATACACTCATACATACATACATACATACATACCTACATACATACATACATACATACATACATACATACATACATACATACATACATACATACATACATACATACATACATACATACATACATACATACATACATACATACATACATACATACATACAAACATACATACATACACATATAATACATTTTTTTAAAAATATTTATACATTATGTATTTTTTGAAATACATATTTACTTACATATATCATTTTTTTTAAATATATATACATAATATGTTTTTTAAATAAATAAACACAATTTAACATAAATATACATACCTAAAATACACACATACATACCTACTTACACATATACAAACCTAATATTAACAATATAAAACATAAATATTAAAAAAAACAATTAGCGGCGACTAACCGGTAGCGACGACGAAATTTCATGTGGTTCACTAGATCGGTTCTTCCCTACAATCATATTATCAGAAAAAAAAACAAACTAATAGAAATAACCAAAAAAAAAACCAGAAAAATAAAAGAAAAAACAGAAAAGAAAAGAAAAACAGAAAAAAAGAAAAAAGAGAAAAAAAAACTAACCTGATGGTGGTGGTGGCCTAGAGAGGTGGTTCAGAGGTTGTGGTTGCTCGGTAGGTGGTGGTGGTTGAGGGAGGAAATGGTAGTGGTGGTGGTGGTGGTTGAGGGAAGAGTGTGAGTGAGAGGAGAGACGGAGAGGAGAGATCGAGAGGAGAGACGGAGAGGAGGGTAGAGGAGAGGGGGGAATGGTAAGTAGGGAGGAAGGGAAAGCAGGAGGGTTAGATAAAAGGTTTTTCGAGCATTAGCGGCGACCGCCGCTAATGCCGTCGCCGCTAATGATTTAAAGTACGATAAAAGCACATTCGTTGATCTGTTGAACGATCCGACGAATGTGGTTGAATCTAATGGTAATTGTTGGGGTTTCGGCCTTTACGGATCGTCGTTATTGGTGTCGCCGCTTAAGGTCCATTTTTTTTAGTATTCAAAGAAGGTTGTATTACAAAACTGAACAGAAATAGTATCTTAATTAGTGTGTATTCGAATTTGTACCATTGCATATTTTCTATATCTTTTCTTTATTAGATCTAATCTTCTCAACATTCTATGTATAATTTTTATTTTTATTGTTTACATTGAAGTCCTCTTGAACACATAAAATACACATTATTAATTCTGCTTGTAATTGCTGTATAACTTTATAGTCGTCATATCAAGTGTGCCCCTCTAATGACAATATGATGTCCAACTTTTATTTTATTTTATAAAGTTTTAGCTCAAGGCCGGACTGATCTGAAGTAACTAAATACCATCTAAGGTAAAATTATAATATATTTTTCTGAATAGTTGACTAACTAATTAGGTAATTGTGCCAATGACCTCCAGCCCAGCTGGGGAGAGGTGGAGGGTTTACCTTTTAAGAGTGTTCTCAGCCCGGCTTGGTCTTAAGTTCGAATCCTGCACACCACGAAAAAATTCCATGTAATGGTTTGAGATAACTTCAAAGTGGACACCGGTGCGTGGGTAGAGATTCGAACTCGAGTCGAGGGGTTGTCTGTCAATTGGGTTTACCGCTGAAGCACACCTCAAAAAAAAAAAAAAAAACTAATTAGGTAATTGCAGTTGTATAGCTATAAATTGATGTAAAAAGTGCACTATTGCTATTGCATTGTGAGACTGTGAGAGGATATTAATTGGAGGTGAGTTTATTTTATTGCAAATTGAATATGCCTGATATAGTTTGGCTGTGATATTGTCACAACCCCCTTCATATAATTGCTTGCACACCCATACCCTCTATAACGTCACGTATAGCTAGGGTTATACGCGGCGTATATGGGGTTGCAAAAACTTTCACATAGCCTCTATACAAGACGTATAGGTCCATGATATCTCTGATTGTTGGACATTAATGACACGTGAAAGTTTGTGCAACCCCTAGACGCTACGCGATGCATATATAGGGAGTGTGCAATTAATTTGGAGGTGTGTAAATTCATCACACTAGTAGTATATATTATATACCATTAGATGTGATAATATTTAATCCCGTGAGTAGTGACCGGTAAAAGCAAATAAAACTAAACTTCAGAACTAGCTTTGAATCCTTATCAAAGCACAAAAGGGGATTGTAGAAGAAACTGATGACACAATCAAGAAACAATGATAAATCATCAAAACGGCTGTGAAAGATTAAGATGAAAGAGGCTTAAACATATATAGATTGTGTCTAAAACCAAAACAAAAGTTCGAGTTTTACCCACATATCAAGAACCATCTTCAACCAACCTACAGAAGTATTGGGCTAAGCTCCACATGATCACTGCATAGATAGAAGCAGACAAACCTTACATTTCGGATTAGCTTCAGACAGTGAACTTTGGTAAATCCACGACGATGAATGATCATTGACAAAGCAGTTAGTCGATAAAAGGGTGGCATGCATCCACCGAATAAAAGTTGAGAATTTCACTTATCTGTATGATTAAAGTTTAAGTTGTGGTTGCATAAGATTCAATATTTGTTTAAAATACATCATAGCAGCCTTTGTTGAATTTCAGCCATATCACAACCACAAGGAACCAGTCTGTCATATGGGACAAGTCTGATCTCATCGAACTATAAATATGTGTCTCTTGTAAAGATCAACCTCTATCGAAATATTAAAACATCCCTTCAATATGGTTGAGGATGTAGCTTGATCGCCTGGTTAAATGAACTACATATACACATATCTTCTTATTTTGCACTTTTATGTGCATTGTCTTGTTAATTTACATTTGAGCAATTGTGTAAGCTAAAAGGTGCGCGCCTTATTTTAGAGTTTAATATAATTAGACGCATTGCGATTCCAGTTAATTAGTGTTACATTCATATGATAGCAGGAGGATTACTTTCATAACATGGTATACTTGGAAACTCATAGTGTGCTACAGAAGTGCAGTTAGTTTGTATGACCATTATATTTATGGTAAAACTGTTACCAGTTTACAATTTCTAACTCTCTATATTATCTTTCTCAGATGTTCCTAAAAAAATAAATAAATTAAATTGATCTTTAGCTTAGACCCTATATTATATGACCCTTAAAAAGATACTGCACAGCTCCAATTAGCATCCTCCCATCTTTCTGAGCCTAGTTAAGTATTTACATCCAACCTTCAAGTTTTTTTTTTTTTTTTTCAATTTTTGAATTTGATTTACTATAACCTTTTATTAGAGAGTCAACTAAAAACTAACACAACAGATCAACTCTTTAATCCCTGTCAAATCTAGTTGTTGTAGGTGTTTTAAAGTGTAAAGAAAACAAAGGTAGTAATCAAACCACAACTTGAATGCTTTTAATTTAGCTTTAGTGACCCTTTTGGTACATGAGATTAGAGGTAACAACCAGCATGATTAGATATATGAGGGTCCATGGATAACCTTAATGCCCGTTCCACAACCGCAAAATTTCAAAAGTAGAGAGTATATAAATACATATCAAATCAAGATCCAATCGCTTACATATTAAGTATTAACAGTATTTTGGTACTAAATGATAATTTCCAATTGGATGAATCTTAGCCTCCTAAACAATGGCTTCAATGCATATAGGTTACATGTTAGATTAGATAACATGTTTGCTCTTGAACGTAGCGTATTGGTAAACGATTAGTTTCAGTTGGAATATTATTGAATTTTTAGAATCTTGGATTTACTAGGAAACTTCGGTGTCATACATGTGCATATTATGATATATAGCTATGAAAAATAACCATCAACAAGTTAAACCTGTGATGCTCATAGCTAGGAGGCTTATTAGACTCGAGCTAAAACACATAAATTAGCACTTAACCATTAGGAGCAACTTATGCATTTGTTAAATCGAATAAACAAATTACGCAAACAATCAAACATCAAGCATCTATTAACAATTGCCTCCAACTTTTGAACAGATGTAAAATCTTAATAAGATTTGATCACAAGAAACAAATACAGTTTATTGCAATTCAAGAGATATATGTATATAAATAAGCACTTAATCAACTTCTGTTACATAGGGAGCCATGTGATCCTTGACCATCATCAAGCTTTAAGATTACAGGATCACATCATCAAGCTTTAAGATTACACACACAAATAAAACACAAAACACTCAAGCTTCATAATCTTATATCATCATCTTAATAAAGCTTCTCATCCCACATACCATATAAAAACCATGATGGAAGAAAAACAATCCAAAATCCAAAATAAAAAATAAAAAATCAATATAAAACACAAACCCTAATTTGCAAATTAATGAACCTCTTCACCAAAACCATGTACACAAAAGTAAGCAAACACCAACACAACACAAGAAAACAAACACACAACACAAATTAACGGTCGTATGATGACCAATCAATGTTCCATCTTTTCACTTACCATATACTCAAGTGAATCTTAACAATTATGTTATCAAATAGCTCAGGTTCCAATACTCTCCGGTGGAAACTACGATGGCAGCTGCAAGCAGCACAGATCAGCGCACCTTCGGTCCCCTCGGCTGTGCTAGCCATAAATTCCCTACAACATCAAGAGCATATATCCACCAACCTCAAGGCAAGGTTTCTTTGACACTCTCCATACCTCACATGTATCCGAACATCGTTTGATGAACTAGTCGAAATCGGACGCCTGCGTTTCAGTTTTAAAACGCCATCTTCTTCCTCGCCATTTTCTTTTGGATATTTCTGTAAGTTCTTAACAAAACCCTAACGTACCATTTATATCCAAGGTGTACGGTCTTTCGTCAATGACGATAGTTTGGTTTAAGTGCTGTTTTAGTCCTTGTATTTTGAGTATGTTGCCAAAAGTTCACATTACTGTTTACATTATTGGTCAAGAGTTCTTAAATCATCTCCACCGTTTAGAAGAAGTTCTAACTATTTCTGAAAGGTTTTATATGTTTTTAGTGGGTTAAACATAATTATTAGCATATTGAAAGTTTAACATTCAAACAATTCTTTAAACATCTTTGACTTGCACTTCAACAGTTCAACCATCTTTCATTGTTCCACAGTTTAACCCTAAAAGTATACGTATACATTCAACATTTTTTTTCTATATCAATTGTTTGTAACACATATGCAGGGTTGGCATTTCATGGTTTGGACCCATGAGAACCTTGGACCCGATTAGCGAGAACTTTGGGCCCGACCCTCTTTAAATATATCAGTCAGTTTCGGTTCTAGATTTATATGA
>JAUTDX010005785.1:0-32243 GCA_030844895.1 Ambrosia x helenae
TTGACAAGGATAATATAAATCCAATTTTGTTGCCATTCTTCAGGTAGGAGTTACATTATATATAAACTAACAATGTTTCGGGTACTTTACTTTGTAAGCTTTGGAATTTCATAAATGTGATAACCATAACAATTAATTAGTGTGAGTTGTAATTTTACCCCATGATTTCCCTAAAAATGTTTCGTAATAAGAACAGCCTATCATGGCAAAAGTTAGTTGAAATGGGATAAAAGTATAAACTTTAACTTTTTTAAACGCATTGCATGCAGGGCACGAAAGTCCAAGGTTTTGTCTTAGGCAAGATCTTTGTAGATTATGAGCATTTGCTCAAAGAAAAACAATGCTTTGGTTATTCGTAACCCATGTTTTGTTGAGAATACTAAACATAAATGGAAGTATGTGGAGAGTGGTCTCAAGCTTTCTTTCAACGGGAAGACAACTGTTACCAGCTTTAACGAATCTGTTGGTTCTGAATACGGATTCCATTTAGTCCATTTGATTCTTTCATTGAGACATCTGGTTTGGATGATGATGTTCATAAAGTGGCAGTCGGTTGGTCCTTTAACTATTGTTTTATTTTTTTATTTATATCATTCATAACATTTAAACATTTTATCAAACTTTTTTTAGATGTCATCGTTATGTTATCCAAACTTTTCCTCGCCACTACAAAAAAGTCACTGGAAATGTCAAGGCAGGGAATAGAATTACGTTCCAGCTAAAAAGATTTAGAGTGTGAGCTTTTATGTTCATTTATATATTACTAATCCTGTAATGTATTAAATTTAATATTATATATGTTTTCTACAGGGACAATGTAGTTATGCTACGATGTTTGATGAGTATGCTAACCAAATCGTAGAGTTTCAGAATAATAACAAAGGAGCAAAAAATGTGGTCATCATAATTCAATTTGCAAAGAATAAATTTTCGGAGCATGATCAAAACATCTAAGATTTATGTATAGATATATAGAACTTACCTTCTGTTGTTTATTTGTGTTAAATTTACGTATTATGTTGCTAACAAGCATCGTTTGATTTACCTTTTTTTTGTTTTTAGTTGTGTTAGATTTATGCGTTTATATGTTTATAAGATTAACTTAATTTAAAAAAGGAATGTTTTGATTTTTATTTAATACTTTGAAACTGTATGCAATTAGCTTTGAGACTTTACTTTTATTTAATACTTTGAAACTATATTAAATAAGCTTTAAATTCATTTGTAAAGTGATAGATGTCTCTTTTATCTAATTGATTGCGAGTCAAGTGAGTTGTGCGATCTGATGTACAAGAACTATCTAAATTATTTTGTTACTTCTTGATTGTGCAATTAATGAACTTATTATATTTCTTTCTATATTTATAGATTTTTGTTTTAACTTCAATAAATTATTCGTTCATTTTTAAGATTCTTTACTTTTCAAACTTGTATAGTGTCACTCGGCTGTTCATAAATACAAAAATTGAAGAGATCATTTCTTTTAGAAAAAGGTTAGTTGAATTCAAAATTTTTCACTTTTACTAGACTTTTAGAATTTATAAAAATACTTATCAACCTTATTTGAATTAATAAATCCCTAATTTGATGACAGCTTTATTGAAAATTCCGTTACTGAACCATTATTAACCTATTCTGGGTTGGGTTCTCCCATTGTGGTGTCTCCATCTGATGAATACCTTTCGGTTCTGATTTCTGCACTATTGGGGAAACAGGTGTAGTTAAAGAGTACGTGTCATATAATCTAGGATTAGTTATATTAATCAAACTCACACTGAGGCAATTTTTTAACATTTATATATATATAATATATATATATATATATATCTGTGTGTGTGTGTTTATACGTAGAGAAAGTTTGTCATCGTTCTTGGTACCATAAAGGCTTTTCTTGATGAATTGTCTTGGTATTACAATGCTTGTATAAAATTCGCCAAGGCAGTGATAACAAAAATGATTCTCAAGGACAAACCTGATGGATCTGATGGTTTTGAGGAAATTCAAGTATTGGAATGCAAAGATCCAAGGTTGTTAATCGAATTAATTATCTCTAACTATTTCAGGATTTTCACTTCTGGATGAATAAGTTAAACACTTCACTTTGTTGGAAATTGAAAAGTTTTTTGCTTAGAAATAATTCAACCCTCTGAAGATATCCAACTATGTCGTACCCTGATAATGAAAGTTTGTCTGTTTCAAATAACCATTTAATTAACGATGAGCTATCTTATGATATAACGTATCTAGGAAAGGAGTATAAAAGTCTTTCAAATTCGTTAACAGAAGAACAACGGAGAGTTTTTGACAATATCATGAATGTAGTTGAAGATGGCATGGGAGGTGTGTTTTTTGTTTATGGCTATGGTGGAACCGTTAAAAACCTTTTGTGGAAGACATTGTCTGCGGCAATAAGATCAAAGGGTCATATCGCAATAAATGTTGCATCCAGTGGAATTGCATCATTTCTATTGAACGGGTGGTAGGACAACACACTCTAGGTTTTCATATCCTCTTTGAATCTTACCGAGGATTCAGTCTGTAATATAAAACTAGACAGTGATGTTGCTTACCTGTTTAATGAAACAAAATTGATTATATGGGATGAGGCACTGATGGTCCATAATTATGCATTTGAAGCATTGGATAGAACTCTGAATGACGTTTTCATATGGATACTTCTATCAATTCTGAAATGCCCATTTGGAGGTAAGGTTATTGTTTTTGGTGGAGATTTCAGGAAAATTCTCCTTGTTGTTCCAAATGGAGGGAGGCATTAAATTGTTAACGCTTCCTTAAGTTCATCATACATTTGGAGTAAATGTAAGCTGTTAACGTTAACAAAAAACATGAGGTTAACAATAGGAGCTGATACATCTGATATGGAACTCACAAATGATTTTGCAAAATGGTTGTTAGACTTGGGTGTGGGCAATGTTGGTGGTATAAACGATGGTGAGGCAACCATAGAAATTCCTGGAGATCTTCTCATTACTAACACATCTGAACCGATATCAAGTTTAATTGAGTTTGTGTATCCTTCTATTCTCGAAAACTTCAACAATATAAATTACTTTAGTGAAAGAGCAATACTGACACCAAAAAATGAAGTTGTTCACGAGATTAATGATCGACTGTTGTCAGTTTTCCTAGGTGAAGAAATAGTGTATCTTAGCTCAGATACAATTTGTCAGACGTAACAAGTAAATAAAGATCGGTTTCAAGAAAAGTTATGCTCACCAGACGTTCTCAATGGCCTTAAAATATTTGGATTTTCCAATCACAGATTAGCATTAAAAGTTGGGGTGCCAGTAATGTTGCTACGAAACATTGACTAGCAGAATGGATTGTGTAATGGCACTAGGCTTCAAGTCAAATCACCTGGTAAGCGTGTCATAGAAGCCGAAATAATATCCGGAGGTAATGTAAGGCTCGAACGTTTATTCCAAGAATTAATATGATACCTTCTGATAACAACATTCCTTTCAAGTTCCAGAGAAGACAATTTCTATTGTCTGTTTGTTTCGCGATGACAATTAACAAAAGCCAAGGACAGTCACTAGCGAGAGTTGGTTTGTACTTGAAAGAACCGGTTTTTAGTCATGGCTAGTTGTATGTTGCACTATCAAGAGTAAAAAGTAGGGATGGAGTGAAACTGTTAATTTTAGATAGAGGGGAAACCCTACAAATAAAACAACAAATGTGGTGTACAAGGAAATCTTTAAAGATTTATGATTTTTCTTATATGTTTTCAAATTAACTGTAATTTCAATTTTACATATTTAATGTAACATCTTTTTTCATTTAGAAATATTCTTACAACTTATTGTTTATATATATATTATACATTGTTCACATACTATTTTCAACTTCTTATTGATACATTTTATATTATGCAACCCGTATATCACACGGGTACTTAAAATAGTAATATAATAGAGAAATACGAGTCTTATGTACTATAGCGTTAAAAGAAAAGATGTTTAAGTATCTACTTACATAAGAGTCTTATGTATTATAATTAAAACAATAAAAACATGTGTTTATACAGTTCTCAAGATTGTCGTTCATTGTAACTAATATATATATCCAACCAAACTTAAAACTGTAACCACACTATTATTAAACAATAAAAAAAACAGATACAAAAGTTAAATACCTTTTCTTTCAACAATAAAAATTATTATGTCAACCAATGCGAAAACATGATACAATTATTTATTGAAATCGCTCGTTACATTACTTTAATTAATTAACACCCTTAAAAGGACAAAACATATTTTATGAGTCTAATTAATCTACATCAAACCTTTGCAAGTTGTACTCTCATTTTTTGTCATGTCATTCTTTAAAACATAAACAAAAGAGATCATTGCATTCATGCGTGCAATTAATCTCGTTTCAAAGTCTCACCAATCCCACAAAAATAAAAGAAGAAAGAATGAAGAAATTGTCAAACCATTTCATGGAAGACTTTTATAATGAAGATGGTAAGATAGGTCCCATGTTTGATGAAGGTGCAACCATTTCTTCACCAACAAGTTGTACTTCTTGTTGTTCATCATACCAAAATAAATAATTTGGGCATTGCTGGCTTGTTTGATTCACAGCCCACTCATTAAACACGAGTTGCTTTTGATCTAAGCACTCCCTTCGTTCCGCATTGTTCAAATGACAATTTTGTCTCTCTACCATGCTCTCCAAATTCTCCATCAAAGGTGGTAGATAACCCGAATACATGCCATTATTTGTGGTGAAGCTCAACATTTGTGAGGGCAATTCGGATATGTGATTCTTGTTCATTTGCCACATCAAGTCATTGAAATATTCAGTTTGAGCAATGCAATCCCCATTCTGCCCATCAAGTACTGAACCACTAGTTGTGTCAAACATGAATAATGTGCTCGAAGAAGTAAACATAGGCTCTTGAATTGGTTGCTTAACATTGTTTGTGCCTATATCTTGAGTTAAGAAACTCAAATGTGTTGGGTTGTACCCATAATTCAAATGTGGTTGATCTATGTGTGGAGAAGTACTTGTACTTAGGCGTGTCGTCATGCTTGTTGAAGAGTGTTTTCGATTAATCTTCTTTTGATCCAAGAGTTCCAATAATTTTTTATTTCATTATCCGTTCTTCCGGGCAAATGACTTGCTATATGGGCCCACCTATGTACAAGTCATAAAGTGTTGTCAAACCTTTTGGTAGGCTGTATGTGCGGTACTCTAGGAGTTGCTTATTTTTACATATATTTTAGCACATGTCAACGTACTAGAAGTTTATAAGATTGCAATATGTGGAGAAATATGTCATTAAGGATTCAGTATTCTTATTCTTATTGATATGTATTTATAGGTAAGAAGTTGCCTAAAAAGTCTATTTTTCCTAAAAAGTGTAAGAAGTCTATATAGGTATTGTGTTTTAAATTTATGTCCATACAATATTTTGAAGCCTACAACTAATTCTAAGCAAATAAAAACATTTATGTCCATATAAGATTTTGAAGGACACAACTAGCTAATTCTAAGCAAATAAAACATTAGCGGCGACCCGCGTCATTATTAGCGACGGTTTTTGGGTAGCCGCTATTGTCCCTAATTGTTGTAGTGATATAAGATTTTGAAGCCCACAACAAATTCTAATCAAAATATCAAATTAACACTTTTAGATTAAAAAAAAAAAAAAAAAAAAAAACGGCAAATTGGAATTTATTTGGAAACTAATCGACATAGACGATCGCCCATTTCGCCCGCCCCTTTGCCCCTATGTTAATCACCGATGCCCGGTGTGCCCTACAAACACAATATTACTTTCCTACCCCAATGAAAAAAATTAATGTGCCACTGACCCATGCCTTCTTCCTAAGTTTTTCTACTTTCTCCGTCATCACCCTCACCTCTCGACTATTGACTTAAAGAAAAAAAAGAACCCTCAACACTGGCCCTTCACCTCCCCGTTCAATCCGTCTTTCATCACGGATGCCCCCTTTACGAACGCCTCATGAATGTCACCCCAAAACGCCTAGTCTAATGCCGCCTTGGCTTAGGGATTCCACGTATAATCAGCTTAGAAGTGGGCATATTCTTGTACTCGCTTATGAATGACATATTTTCATGATTCACATAGATTTTACAAGTGGGACGGTCCAATAGAACTTGATACATAGAATTTATTAGCACCTAAGGCCTGTGATCATGGTCTCATGGAAATAGAAATACGAAGCTTAGGGTGTTACCTTGTTTTCAACCTCTAATTAACTGCAGTGTAAACAACTTTGAAAGTGATTAATTGCTTTCTAGCAGTCATATTGGTTCGAACTCGTGTATGTATACACACACATACATGATCAGTACTTCAATAAAATAATATATCTAAATTTTTATAATTTTATCGTATCTTTTACCATAGAAAAGTAAGACTTCCCAGAATTTTTTAATTGACGAGTAAAATTAATTAGTCATTATATCAAAAAACTTGTTTAAAAAAAGCTGGAAACTAAAAGAAATTAAAATGTATGCTACGTACTAGCTTGTTTTAAAAGTTAGATATTAATATATAGTGTTGATCACTCTAAAGACATTATTGATATAATATATTTAACATTCATGCATGAAAAAAGTCGTTATATATAAATTTTTAGTTATGCTATTTGAAAAATAGGCTGTTATTTAATTCCAATATAGTTTACCATACTAATTCAATTTTGTAAGCTAATTAACTATAAGAAGGTGGATTATGAGAAAACTAACTTGTTTCCTACAACGCTATGAAGATTGATGATCAACTTTTCTTCCTCCGGTGTAAATTTTCCTCGTCTGATATCAGGTCGCAGATAGTTTATCCATCTCAATCGACAACTCTTTCCGCACCTTTGAAGCCCTGAAGCGAAAACAACAGTCCTTGAGACATGCACATTCACAAAATATTTCAAATGCGATTCCTAGTCATGCATTGCTAGGTGTTGTACATCAAAATCTTAATAATGTTGGTGTAGCTAGCGCTATCTTACTAATTAGTACTTTGTGTATATAGTCTGTAGCTCATTCAAACGTGTTCTATGCCATGATTTGTTATGTTCTATTCTGTAACTTATGATTGCCATGGAGATATCATATATTAATGTATATATTGCCATTGTTAACTAGTACACAATGTCAGACCTGAACTAAGGTATTTAGCTTATCTTTAGTTGTAGTTTATAACTATTAAATGGATGCTTACAACTTAGGTCAGGCTTGCCTACATCCTACCCTTCTCAGACCCTATCAATAGCTTTGCTATTTGTGGGATTTACTTGTGGGATTTACTGGGCTTGGTTGTTGTTGTTGTTGTTACAACTTAGGCCACCACCTCCTCAAAACTATCATATAATATCACAATTAGATGTGCACCAACTCACCAAGATAGAAACAACTTGAAACTTTGCAAACATAATTCATATTAGAAACTCAAAATGAGTACTAGTTTTTATTTATTTATATCATTGCACAATCTATATGTGTGTGTGTGTGTGTGTGAGTGAGAGAGAGAGAGAGAGAGAGGGACCAGCTTTCTCAGGGACTTCACTCCAACATCCATAGCCATGAGTTGTGATGAACCTAATGAGCTTTTCATCTTCTTCTGGTGACCAAAGTCCTCTTTTAACCTTCTGCTGATTACAACATGAATGCTGCCCCATTCCAAAACACACACACCACTCTCTTTCACTCTTTGTGTGTATATATATATAATAATATATACCTCTAACTGTGTGTTCATGTGTTTTATTCAACAAAAACAAGAACCACAAATTAACATGGCTACCATATATAAAGATTGAAGCAAAAGTGTGTCGAGTTATATATATGTGATTATTAGTTTGCTAGAAATACAAAAGTGAATTGAATGTGGGACCCGCTGGTTTTTTTAGGGTCATGTTTTCATCTAACCCTAAAAGGACATTTGATCAAATTTATGTTAAAAGTCTACATTTTTCTACGTAGATTTGTATTATTACGTAACCAACGTCACGTACATGTCTCTCTATCTCAAGCACACAAAAATCACACACATATATACATCCTCTTTGGCATTTTGGCTCTTTTCCTCAAAGTCTTGATTTGAAACTTTATTTAAGTCATAATTACAATCATTTCTCATATTTAAATTGATAGATTTTTATAGCGTTTTAATTTAATAACTAAAAAACAATAAGTATGTGACCGTGTCTAAGAGAATCAAAGAAGATGATATAAATCACATGCATTAAATAGAAACATCAATTTTACTCTATAAATCGCAATTTAAAAATGTAAAAAAATAGTTAGCTAGTCTAAAGTTATGACAAAATTAAGTTGGACTTCCTTAATAGAGAATTCGTACATGGTTAATTTGAGGCAAAACATGGAGACTTATTTGATCAGCATCACTTGAATTTAACTTTCGTTGTTATCCTAACGTACTATGGCCATTTCTTTTACCATTATAATGGAAAAAGAGAGTGAAAATAATAACTTTGACTGTGTATGCGAGAAAAAGGTGATGTATAACTAACCAGTCATTGAATAGTAATGTGTGTCATGAGCTTTAAGCCCAATGTTCTGCCAACGTTAGAATCACGAAGAACACTACTTAATAAATACTAGCTATTAGCAACATTATGATTTATACATGTTGGACCAACACAATTAAATAGTTAAGAAAATAAATATTAAATAAATATGATATAAGCACAAAATTATTAATAAGTAATATTATTTCACAAAATAGAGAATAAGATAATTATGATTTATTTAATATTAGAGACAAGCATATATAGATAAAGATTATATGTCAAATAATCAGTGGCGAATCTTGACCTGAAACATCGGGGGGTCGGAAGTCACTAGTTCCGGGGGGTCGAAACCTTATAAACAAAAAATTTTTTATACGAAAACTATATAATCAGAACTTCTGAGCAAAAAATCGGGGGATCGGCCGCCCCTCCCCGCCCCTTAAAAGGAGCGCCACTGTCAATAATAATAAATAGTAGTTAGCTATAATTAAATAAGTTAATATTAATCTATATCTAAACTATATTATTTGCTTCACATCCAAGATGTCATGAAAATTCTTCTAATACTACCCCTATTTGCAAAAACAACTTTTACATTTTTTATAATATTGAATGAAATGGTTGAATGCATCGATTTAATGGGATAAAATGCAACCATTAATACGTTAGAATTAAAACATTGAATGGATTACAAAAACACCTTCACACAACATCCAATAACATAATCCTTTCATTCATTCAAACATCTCCATATCACAGACGATTTCGTGTATTACTAAAAGATAAATGACTCTCGAGGAGGGGGAGATACCGCAGGAGAGCTTCGGGAACAACTCATATGTTACTTTCTTTCTTTCTCTCTAACCTTCCAGATGGGGTCGCAATAGAGATGCTAAGGGAGGAATGTGGGAGAAGCGGCAGCTTAAGGGACGTCTATGTGGCTAAAAATGGGACAAGTTTGGTAAAATATTTGCCTTCGTTAGATTTTCAAGGGTCATGGACTTATAGAAAATGTTAAAAGCTCATAACATCCTGGATGCTTTTGGGCGGAGGATCTTTGCAAAGGTTGTGAGATTCAGCAAGGAGGATAGCAGGTCCCGGAACGGGAACGGTATTGGGATCCTGCTCAGAAGGAAGGAAGGGAGGTGGATGGTTGACCCAGAATAATGTTCAAACTGGTGGTGTTAAAACAAGGGATGCTCATGTCGGTATGGGGGGTAATTTATCGTTCAGGGAATCATTAACAGGTAGGAAGGAATCAAGTCATAGCGGGGGGATGAAGAACTTCATTTACTTGGACAAAAAGGTCGATAGAGTGAAGCATTCATGGGTGCGAAGATCGGTTGTTGGAGTGACAAAGAATTATTTCAGGCTCTATAAGCTGATCGATGGCCTTAAGAAAGTCAATGCCTTGAAGATGGAGGTTAAATACTTGGGTGGATTAAGAGTTCTGATAACTTTATCCTCAACGAAAAAGGTCCCGAAATTCCTGAACATGTCCTCGATTTGGGGTGAGTGGTTCTCGGAGGTGTTTGAACGGAAGGGCCAGGTTTTGGATTATGAAAGACTTACTTGGATCAAAATCACAGGCATCCCATTAATCCTACCATCGGTTGAAAACATTGAGAGGATTGGATCATATTATGGGGAGATAATGAAGGAGGCTTAGAACGGGGTGTCATACACAGATTTATACAGGACTTATGTCGGAGTTATTACGAACTATGGTAAGAAGATTGATAAAGAAATTACTATCTCTTGGAAAGGTGAGGCCTTTACATGCTGGGTGTCCGAAGGATCAGGAAGATGGTTTTGTGATTTCATAGTGGAGGATGTGACGATTATCGGAGATGATGAAGTGGTCATGAAGTGGTCAGGCTTCGGAGGCTGCTGATCATGTTTTGCTTTCAGCGGGCCGGACGGGTGGCTCGAAGATGGTGGCCGGAATTATTGGAGGTGAATAGTCGAAGGAAGATGGTGGGACGTAAGTGCATGGGGAATATGGATCGGTTGACACATTTAATTTGCATAGGGAAGGGAGTGGTATTGGTGGATCAGTAAATGTTTTCCAAGATGCGGTGCAAATATTTAGATTTCCTTTGGTACCTAATTGTCTCAACAATCATTTAAATGATACGGATGGGCCGGCCCAGAACATAAACGAACCTTTTAGTATTTGGGCCTCTATATTCAAGTCTGATGGGCTTAAAAATAAAAGAAAGAGGAGCAAAGGGATCTAGGCCTGTAGGAGAAAGATAAAAATTAGGGATAGGAGAATATTTCCACCATAGAATCCAATTGCAAAACATATGTAAATAATTAAAACACATCAAAGGATGTTTAGTAATATACCTCAACGAAACACCAATTTGTTATACGATGGATTGACAAATAGTTCCGCTAGAAAACCAAACACGAATACTCCCGAATCCTTGAATCAACTCCTTGAATCAAACAAAGGAGCGGACCCTTTTTTGGTCACGAACAAGAGATAGAGGGGAGAGGTGGGAGAGTTTTGGTGACTAGGGTTTGCAAGTAATGTTATGATTAGGTTTAATGAAGCAATGTCTTTAAATAGTCTCCACTATTTACGAAAACAATCCTAATCTTTTATATAATTATAATCTTTATTATAATTATCCCTTTTAATTGTTATTATTATTATTATTATCATATAATAATAATTCTCTCATATTATTTTATTAACTCTTTAATTAAACATACATTATTATTCTCTAATAATAATAAACTCTTTCTAAATGTATTATTCATAATAATAAATCAACATGTCGTGTTATAAATATATATTTAACAATATATGTTCATTCCTTGTTTGTACTCCAAAGTGTAACTCTTTGTATCGTATCGAGATAGCAACGTCAAATGATGAGTATCAGACATATATTTCAAACAGGGTGACCAAAATTTTCACACTTAATCCACAGTTACTACACTAATCACTCAAAAAAACGACACATTGGAACGAGGAGGAAGAAATCGTCTTGGTGGTGTGCTACCAAGAAGCAAGAAACAACCCAACCCTACAACAACAACTTCGTCGCCGCCACTCGGGGGAGGACTCCTTTTGGAACCAGGTATTAATGGCGGACTTCAAGCAACAAGTTGGTGACAACGACTGCACGGTCGAAAGTCTCCAACGCAAGTTGACTGATCTCAACAACAAGTGTGATTGATGGAGCAACCATCACCACCAACAACAACAACAATTATCACGTATTTAATTGTAAACAAATTCACCTTTAGTCTCATCTCACGTATTTCTCCTTCTACAAACTCCCATCTTCCAAAAAAACCCATGTTTCAAAATCACACACCACTACATAGCAACCATTACCAACAACAACAACAACAATCATCAATATCTTGTTAGAAACCTAATCTAAAAACACCAACACTATATCACTTCTTTCACCTCCACCCTCTATCATTATCTATCACCTGTTGCGTTTTTCAAATCCGAACCAGAATCAGAATCGACCACCCCCCACCAGTTGCTTACTAAAATCACACACCAAGTTGTGTTTTACATTAGGTCAATTTGTGGATACCTTGGGAGCGCAAATGCTTTGTTTTGTTTTGTTTTTTCTAGAATTACTAGATAAGTTTTCAGTAAATTTTGTTTTACACTACCTTAGTTTTTAGGTGTATTTTGTTTTCCAGCTAGTGCACTTTGTCTATCTCCCCTGCTAGTGATAGGTTAATATTAGTCGTAGGCATGATATATGTATGTTTTGGATATTATCAGGTAGATTTTATAGTGTTTAGGGTGTATTTTGGAATATTGGAAGTGTTTCAGGCATATAAAGGTGTCATATGCCTGACACCATAGGCGTATGAGAGTCATGAGCCCGGCTCATCCCAGGCATATGACAGTACCCTATAAATACCCCTCATGTAGTCCTATTTTGTAACTTTTGCCAAACTTAACAAGGTACTACCCATTTTGTGTATGTATTTTTGTGTGTATTATCTCTGTCACTTTCATATTATTTCTATCTCATAAATACACACCTATAACAACTAATCAGATCGTTTATTCCACCCTCGATCCGTTACGTGTGCGATACTAAATTCTTGTCCGATCGATCCTACAAGTGGTATCAGAGCCGGGACTCATATCACGCGTGTTGTTATAGTGGTTTGCATTAGATCGAATGGTTTTTGAGCAATTGTTCATTGAAAACTTGTTTTTGACCCGTTTGGTGCATAAACATGGTTTTTAGAGATTTTTTTGGTGCATTTGATTGTGGAATTATGTAGAAATTGTTTTTGATCATAACCAAAACAAATTTTCATCAAAACGGACTAGATCTGAGATATTTGGGAAAAACTTCAAGATTATGTTCATCATGGTTTTTGGCTTGAAATCATTAACATGGATTGTTTTTTGTTGATCTGATCGTTGTTTCATGTTACAAAGTTGTTTTGGGAACTTATTGATTCACAATTGGGTGTTAAACAACGTTATTTGGATCAGATCTGAGTGTTTGACATAAAACCCATAAGTTTGTGTTCTTCATGATTTGAAAAGTTGTTTTTGACCTGTTTGGTACATAATCATGGTTTTTAGAGATTTTTTAGTGTGTTTTATGTTCTTATCTTTGATTTGATTGTGGAATAATGTAGTAACTATTGTTGACCATAACTAAATCAAATTTTCACTAAAACGGACCAGATCTGAGATATTTGGGAAAAATTTCAAGTTTATGTTCATCATGGTTTTTGGCTTAAAATCATTAACATGGATTGTTTTTGAAGTTCTGATCGTTATTTCATGTTAAAAGTTGTTTTGGAATCTTACTAAATCAAAATTGGGTGTTAAACAATGTTAATTTGGATCAGACCTGAGTGTTTGATATAAAACCCATAGGTTTGTGTTCTTCATGATTTTTTTTTATAATTTTGGATTATAATTCGTGTTTTGGAGTGTTTTGGGTATTGAAATCTTGTTAAAAATCATCTCCCGCACATAAACTAATAATCAAATCATCAAAACATCCATTTTTCACCAAAATTCATCAAAATCAACCACGTTTTTGAAAAATTGTCTTCATACGCCTGAACTGTCCCTCATACACCTGAGCTGTCATACGCCTGAGAGTCATACGTGTGACCTTCATACGTGTGAAATTTCTGTCATACGTGTGAAAGGCTGAATTAGTCAAATTTTGACCCGTTTTGAGTCTGACTTTTTCCGAACATCATCCGTTGCTGACTTTTGTTAACTAAATCAGTTATACGTTGCTTAATGGCGTATCCAAATAAATCTGAAGCTTGGGAGTCAATCTTTGGGATCTCACAATGACCAAAACCCCAATCTTTAAACTATTTGACCCAAATCATCCGTGCTGAAGACATACGACTTATTGACAAATGCGATCCATTCTTTCAAACTCCAAATCAACAAACGGTCAACATGACAGATCCGTGGGCACTCGCCATGCCCACAAATCAGTCGCATAGCATCCCAAGGATCTATGTGACCGAGAAGGAAACTGGAAGCCGTAACAAGGATTCGGCAAAGATAGTTTTAGTCAAAGCATCGGTTAAACATGCAGATACAGGATATGTAAGGATTACAAGAGTTCAGGATGAAGAAGAATCCTCAGACACTGCTCAGAGTTCAAAGGGAACAAAGCAATGGATCAGATGAGAGTTCAAGTGAGGAAAGTCAGAACTCCGGTTCAAGCTTAAAGACGTATGTTGATGGGTCGGGTGAAGAAAGTGAATCATCTGCTGATGAACAACGTTTTGAATCAACCAGTAGCACAGATGTAGAGTGTCCAGCATCTGGAAAGGACGATTCAGAGAAAGAAATGATAGAGGAGAGAGATGTTGATACTTCAATTAAGTCAACTGAAAATCAGTTTTAAACGAACAGTTTTAAACAAACAAGATGTCATTAACAACTACATTACTAATTTGCAACAAACGAAGAAAGCATTAGCAGCAACACTGTATGACTATGAAACCATTAAAAGAAAGTTGGAAAGCTATTCCAACTCTCGGTATGTCCTTGATCATTTCATTAAGAGTCAAATCACCCGAAGAACCAGTTCAGGTGTAGGTTACAATGTAGTTCCTCCTCCTCTGCGTGACAATTACTCAAAGTCACCAGATGAGACTGATATCACAAACTTTGTTGTCACAACACCACTTGTTGCTGACTCATCTAAGATAAAGGAAACTGAGATTGTTAAAGATGAGAACTGTGTGTTGGTTGAAACTGATTATGAAGATTTTGATGAGGAATCTGAGAGACCGGGTTTAGGATTAAAACCAGTCATTACACTTGAGAATCATATTGCATGTGATCCTGAAACCAAAGTCAAAAAACAGAATAGTAAACCTCAATAGGTAAAACCACAAGCTGTTTCTTAGAAAACTCATCAAAGTCAGCAAAACCAACCAAATCAATCAATTGGGTTCCAACGAAAAAGCCTATGAAGAACAAGTCTGTTTCCAAGACTAAAGAAGTTAAGTTTGTCAAATCTAAGGGTACATTTTGAAAACCACTCAAATCTTGAGTATTTTGAACAAAAGGATCAAAGATATGGTGCAGCTAGATCTCATGACCATGAAGCATCCTCAAGTACCACTAGATTTGGAAGTTCTAGCCAGAGATCTTCTCAGTATAGCTCGGGGTATTCTCAGTATGAACCTCAATATTATGAAGAGTGGAGGTCATGCTTTGATTGCAATGAGGTAGGAACATTAGATCTCATTGTCCCTATCTGAGAAATATAAAGGCTAGGACTTGTGAACCCCCGAGAAACAACAACAATCACTTTGGATCTCTAAACCAAATTTTTTATGGTAATTATTATCCAAATGAGGGACCAAACCCCTTTAAAAGAAAACAAAGAATTGTTGTTGAAACTCCAAAGCCAAAAACTGAGAAGGTTGTAAAACCTAACGTCTCAAAGTCTAAGACAAACCCTAAGGCTAGTTCAAAGGGAAGTCCAAAAGCACAACCTAAGGCCAAACCCAAACCTGCTAAACCAAAAGTCTTCATAGATAAAATTCAGCAGGTTAGGAGATCTAAATCAGTAAATTCTTCTGATGGTTCAATATCATGCGATCCAACTCCAACTCCTCGTGGTAGGTGGATGGATCTACCAATGATTGAAGACCTAGGCTGAGCAAAGACTATCAAGGCCGGGGTCCCCCTCCAAAACTAATATAAATGAGTGTGCGGGGTGTTCCAGGAGGAACTATCAGTAATCATTGATTGTTGACAGTGGGGTATCTTAGCACACAATAGGTGACATATCGCTCCAATAACTTGATCAGAACATCTATGGAAGATATGAAACCTTAGCCAATCAAACAAGGGAGTTTGTTGTGAAAGAAGAAAGAAGAGAAATGTTCGATGAGATTAAAATCATGACCTAGTGTTTTGACTTAACAATAGGTGTTAGTAATGAATAAGAGTGGAGTGGGTGGTTGCCATAAACGGTTTCATCATTATCTAAAGGGTTACTGATCAAAGGTCTTTGGTACCCTAATGGCGATAAGCTGGATCTCGTTGGTTTAAGTGATTCTGCCAATGGTGGTTACAAAGTTGAAGCTGAATCCGCAAAGGATGGATTTCAGTTCATGGGAGGTCGTCATGTGTGTTCCTACAACCTGCGAAGCCGAATCAAGTAGCGGCATCAAGCTGCCATTTCTAGGTTCTTTGGATACGTCAACACATGAGTGAATATCGTTTGCATTTTCTTATCACCTCCTAATCTCCTTGTTGATAATGTAACATCCATAGCAATCACTAAGGAATCAGTAAGTACTATAGTCCACACTAACTACCAAATTGCAAAAAAAAAAAATTTACCAAATCATTGGAAAAATCCAAATTTGACTATCTTTGAAAGGTAAAAAGCATTTTGGGAAAATCTGAGTAAATCACATCAGAAAATAAATTTTTGTTTAACAGTTTTTCTATTAGAAAATCAAAAAAAGGTTTCATTTTCTTTAAAATTTTTAAATTTTAGGGGGAGAAAATTCCAGAAAAACACAAAAACATAAAAAAATCAAAATAAAAAAAAATGAGTTTTTGTTGTGTGAAAAGGAGAAAATGATAGTACAATAGTGGACTGTCAGATTTCCTAAAACTTAAACTGCAAATGATAATCAGTCTTATAAGTGATATACCGGTAGGCTTGAAAATCATTTCAAAGTTTGCACGATGATATAAACATTAATGACTTAAATTCGATTAGTTCCCCACCTCATTGGCATATGGTACGTCTTAGTACCGAAATCTCGATTGATGGGTTGCCAAAATCTAAGGTTTCGGGTCTTTAAGCCTGTGATTCATCCTGGAACAACTGATCAAATCTTGGATTTACTGCAAATTCGATTAGATTGATCATTTTCCACCTCATTGGCATATGGTACGTCTTAGTACCGAAATCCGGATTCAAGGGTTGCCAAAATCTAGGTTTCAGGTCTTTAAGCCTGTGATTCATCCGGGAACAACTGATCGAATCTTGGATTTATTCCAAATTCGATTGGATCAATTAGGCGTTCTTAAAATATGCTAAAAGATCCATCATAAGACAAACCCTAATTCTCATACAAAAATAAGAGAATTCTAGCTAAGGAGTGCGAGCACCTTTCGTCTCCAGCTACTCGTACCTGTAAACCATTGTGCGTTGTGGAGTGTACTATATCTAAGTCTGACGCTTATGGTGATTGTTCACTGGCATGGTGACCTGGATTAAACACACCCGCTAATCCAAGTTTCTTGAATTAGCCACACGTACTATAAGCGAATAAATTCCAACTTTATAGCGACTGTGCACTAGGATAGTGACTCGGATTGTACACGCCCTCAAAGGAAAGTATCCCAAAAAATTAAAATTAATATTAATGGTTTCCGGTATCTACCGTTACCCTGAATAAGATTCAATCAATCTCGGGTCATGTAAACGGATGGTCATGGCTTACTCACCTGCTACGACGAAGCTGTGCACAATACCTGATACGGGAATGTGTCGTGTGCATGAGGACCATTGACCGCAAGTATAAATCTTACCTTAATCGTATCTAAAGTGCTGGCAAGTAATCCTAATTTTTTTCGTTTAAGTGGACCCCATATTGATTATCGTTTGTTTACTTATTATCTTAATCTTAACTAACTGAACAACGGTTATCCTGACTAGTCCGTATACTGATTTGATTCTTTTATCAGCAAGCTTGCAAAAATATTGTATCTAAATATTAGTTTGCTGTTTTAAAGTTCCTATTTAAAAAAAACAAAAATCCAAAAGGATTTTGTTTTTGATTAACCGATGTTGGAATACTAAATTCTTCAATTGGAATCTCAGATCCAAAGCCGAAACACAATAAAATAAAGTCTTTCAAAATTCAAGGGTCCAAATGCAACTTTCATAAATCAAAGGGTTTAAATTGATAAATTTGAAAGTTCAGGGTGAAATTTGAAAATATTCAAATGTTCATGGGAAAGCACTTTGTTTCTCCAAATGGTGGTCAAAATGAACATATCTTGAAAGTTTATCAAATGATCAACTTTAAGAATTTGATTGAGTCCGGATTATTTGTCGTATCTAATACAAGTTGTAGTTCGTGTGCAGTTTTTCTTAATTTTTTCTGCAATATCTAACACAACGAGTGTACTCATCATGATTCAAATGACAAAGCTTGAAGCTGAACAAAACCCGAACCTGAAAAACAAGAACCCGATATTCCATCTTTGGAGACACTAGATCGTGGTAGAGCTCCAGCAATCAAGGCTGAAGAAGTTGAGAATCGATAACTGAAAGTGCATTTGTTGTTGATCTCCGTCTTTGTCAAATAATCGTCAATCAAAACAATGGAGATTTCTTGATTCCACCCATGTCATCAAAGTTGATAGAAGACCAAGACGAGATCTCATGAAGCCACGACCAAAACTTAAATCAGCAAGTATTCAAGTCTTCAGGAGGAGATTGTCGGTGCACTGCGGTGTATGTTCCCACGTTGAAGATTGCCAGATGTGATGTCTTGAAGACCGAAGATCATTAGCTAGACCTTAGGGGGAGTATGTGAATGTTTATTCCATACATCCCTAGCTCATTGACTGGTTAAGTCTGCAGATCATTAGCTAGGTCCAAGGGAGGAGATTGTTAGTGCACTTTGTGTGTGTCCCCAGCTAGTGATAAGTCGATATTAGTCGTAAGGATGATATATGTACGTTTTGGATGTTATCGGGTAGCATTTTATAGTGTTTAGGGTGTATTTTAAGAATATTTTAAGTGTTTCAGGCGTATGAAGGTGTCATACACCTAACACCTTAGGCGTATGAGAGTCATACACCTGGCTCATCCCAGACGTATGACAATACCCTATAAATACCCCTCATGTCGTCCAATTTTGTAACGTTTGCCAAACATAACAAGGTGCTGCCCATTTTGTGTGTGTGCTCTCTATCAATTTCATATTATTTCTATTTCATAAACATACACATATAACAACTAATCGGATCGTTGATTCCACCCTCGATCCGTTACGCCCGCGGTATTAAATTCTTGTCCGATCGATCCTACATTTCCTTCAAAGTTATGCACATTTTGAATTGTGTTTATTTGAATACAATTGTGTTTTTCACCTCATTTATGTTTATTCACAAATTGTATAAACACAATGAAACAATTATGTAATCAAGTTTTCATTTTAAAAACACAATGAATAAACATAATTCTAAAACACATGCAATTGAATGAATGACCAATTTTTAAAAAGGCACAACGAAATAAACAAAATGAAAAACGTAATACTAGATTAAAACATAATGAACTGGACATGCCAATTACCGGATTAAAACACAATGAACTGGACATACCTCATGTCATTGTGTATTTTATATATATATACTGATACCATACTCGATTTAAAGATAAAAACATGCAATTTTGAGGTGTAATTTTTAAGAACATGTTAGAGAAATAAACTATCTACCCCTCCCTCCCCCTTTTAAAACCCATGCACCATTTTATTTAGTTATAGGATGGATTCCTAAAAAACACAATTTTCTATTATTAGATGTTATATATATCGTCTATCTTAACTAGTTTTAAATACTTGAGGCAAATAAAATTTTAACTCAAAAGAAAAAAATTATATGTAATTACGGAGCCTTTTGGTTGAGCGGTAGCCCCATGATTTTCTAAATGGATGGTCATAGGTTGGAGTCTCGCCTGGGACAAATTGTTCTGGGTTGAGTCATGGGGTTTTCCCAATTGTGGGTTTCATCCTAGTTAGGTGGGTGGATCAGATCACCACGTTTTATTCTTCACGCGGAAGAATGATCCATGATGATGCTTGGGCTTTTGGTGTTTAAAAAGGAAGAAAGAAGTAAAGAAACATGTAAACGGAGATAAGTTCATTTTTGTTGACTAAGATAATTAATTTTGGGTTTTTAACTTGATTCAAGAGCATCACAGAACACAAAATCATTTTTAATGGCTAAAATTATTCCTTAACACCAATAATCATAAAGTATACGTTATTGTTTAGGATTGAACTTAAGACATCCCCTCTAAAAAGCATGTGCCTCTATTTAGTGAGCTACCCACGTTACCACATTAGGTAAATCAGTTAGAGCTTGTTGCAAGATTAAAAAAATAAACTTCTCTTTGGAAATTGAATCTGAAAGTGACGAAGTGTATTTCCATAATTAGACCTATTAAAATCCCCTTTCCACCAACAATGTAATTCCTTAATTAGTATTTAGCATTTTTATTAGGTGAGAAGTTTGATTCCTTTAGAAAACATAAAATTTATGTAATGTGCACATAACTAGATGTTATCTTTAAAGAAGTCTGAGATGGCCCATCGCTGTTTAGTCGAATGCTTAGATCAGGCCATTGAGTGATTAAAATTGTCATTCACGATTTAACACCAAATCTCAATATCATTGCATGAAATATATATATAGTCTATTATATTGCCAAATATAACATATTATAACAACCACTATCTATCCTGTTTTTTTAATTTTAATTGGACTTCAGAGAAAATAATACAAAGATTTAAAAGTAAGAGATTGAATATATCAACAAGTACAAATACATATATTCCAGTTTTTGAATTAGTGTTAGTTTGGATTAGTTTAATTGTTTATGATTGATCTATTCGCGTGCATATAAATTAAATAGATGATTAATGTGATTGCATTTGTAAGTTCGTTTTACTTGAATCGCTTGTGATTAATAGAACAGTCGAAATCTGGGTATGCCGACTTTATATCCATTGGAGACACGTTTGAAAAATAAACATTACGACTTGTGATTTATTACATTTAGAGGAAAAAAACATAGAATTAGACTAGTGGGTTTACCCGCGCGTTGCGGCGGGATCCAAAAAAACTTGTAATACGCTAGCAGTTTCCCACCGTGCGTTGTGGCGGGTAAAAGATTAAAATAATTTGACTTTTATGGTCAACTATGAAACTAATTAACATGACAAATTCAAATTGTTTCCATATGATACAACATTCCAAAGTCTCCAAAATGGCTGCAAAACAAGAAGTGCCGTAACTCTATTTGATTAAAGGAATACGTCAAGTAACAAGCGGGAAAATAAAACTTCATGTGTCATAAGTGGAAATGGTCAAATGGACGTGTTGGGTAATGGGTTAAAAATGGGTTGTCTTTAGTTGGGGCAAAGTGGTTCATGTCGCCCGACTCCCCCATACTTTTACAAATAGTCAATGTCAAAATATGATTACAAAAATAAAATTATGTTATCACAATAATAATCCATTTTAGTTTATACATAAAATGATTTAGGCGGCTATAAGCTTGTAAGCACTAAAGATACAACACGGGCACCTCCAACCCATTTAACCCACTTGAATAATTTTTTTTATTTGACCCTTTGACCTATTAGGGAAACATTATAACCCAAAATGACCCATCAAGTAAAATGCCTCAAGGATCACCATGTAAAAAGCTTTCAAACCTTAATGAGTCGATTTTTATGATAAATAGTGTATCCTTGAACGTCAATATGAGCTTTTGCATCCTCGACGAATCTCATAGTAACAACTGCAACTATCTGTTAATTAAAATACATAAAAGATGATTATAAAATTTAAAATAATACATAAGTAACAAACTTAATAAAGACGTCACATTTGAATCCTGAGAAACTCTTATCAGTATCAGGCTGATGCCGATATGTAAGCTCGTTCTCTATCATCATATCATTTACTATATTATGATGCTGAATATCTTTTCCACGAAGAATCATCCAGAATCCCGGAGGAATTCTTAGATAAAGAATTGATGTATAACTCTGAAAGAAAAGGTATAAAGGATGCATGATTAAAACATTATCAAGGTGCACAAATTTTTAAGAATTGTATTATAAAGAATATGATCTTTTGAGTTATTTTATTACTCATAAGTAACGGTTATTTATGAGTTAATTAAATAATTAATTTCCTAAAAAATCTAAGAAATATAAAATAAAATTATAACTATTTATTATAAATCGTACAACTTTACTGTAACATATTAATGTATAAATCTAAACTACAAAGTGTAGAAAACCAGTCTAACCTTATGAATAGATTGAAGTTGAAATAATATGCTTTTTAACAAGAAAATGGTGTTGGAAGAACTTACAACCTCTTAAATTACTTTATTCAGACTAATTATATTTTAATGATATTTTATACATTAATTATTTTTAAAACTCAAGAAAAAAAGAATTTAACTCCTTACAAATTACCCGTTCTGACCAAACCGTTTTGACCCGTTACACCCGCCCGACACCTAAAAAGCCCATTTAACCATCTCTAGTGATAATAACCAAGAGAATCCACATGAACTGAATTCATTAGATAGAATTATTAGCAATTATAAAGTAGAAAGGCTAGATAATGTCTAGAGTTTGGGTACATATTGGCCATACGTATATTCTTCTCATTTCGATTAACACCTCGAATTTGAATGTCCTACAACAAATGAATGAAATGTAAACTAATCTCACTTAGCATTAGAAATGTAATCTCAAAGATGGTAAACAAGGGTATAAATGGAAGAAATGGTGTAAAAGTTTGGGGATTACACTTGAGACTCTTGGGATGCCATCTTAACTTTGACAATATGGACATATTTGCCCATGTCTCCCCCTTTATAATGTAGTATAGATGTAGTATAGATAATAGAGTTATTTTTTTCCAAAAACCGATTTTATTGCCTATTTTTCAAAAGGAAATGGTGGAGTGGTAAGTGTCTCTACACCATCCAAGATGTGAAGGTTTCAAATACGCAAAATGCATGTATTGGAGTATTTTAGGAGTCTATTATGGCCACAAAATTTGCCATGATTATACATAGAGCTCAATTTCCTACTCCCACTGTCCCATTTTAAATGTCCATTTTTCTACGTTTTGTTGTTCCAAATTAAATGTCCATTTCTAAGCAATTTCCAGTTTTGCTCATAAAAGACAATCAAATATTTGAAATAATAACTTGAGAATATTATTGTCATTTTAATTACAACTCAGAGAAATATACAATTAAAGATTTTTCTTAATTTGTATGTTTGTGGCCCATGACATCTAAAATGGACGGGGGAGTATTATAATTGGCTTCAAATTTTGATCTGCATCGAACTAATATAGTTTTTAAACCGAGTTTTATATATTTCGGGAAATATATGGCCGATTTTATAGAAGTTATAGATGTTGTGAATTGAATATCTAATTCCATCCTTTTGGAGACCTAATCCTCTAGCTTAACGATTTAAGAACACAACCTATTAAAGAAATTCTTTAAGCCTGACTCTTTAAGCGTTAAGGTTGAACATGCGCGTGTTTGTAAATTATTCGACAAGTAAAAACATAATGATACAGGAGCATTACAATAATAACCATATGACAAAGTGTTTGTGAAAAAAAATACAAAAGCTTAATTAATCTTGTGTTACACTCGAGCTAAACAAACTGAAGGATGCTACAAGCCTAATAAGAGAGGGAAAGATGTTGGGGTTGTGGTGGTGACAAGTGATTAAGAAAAGATTGGATAGGAGAGTATAAATGTAGGTTGATGCAAATTTTTCACCATATTTGATTGTGAAGATTTGAGACTGTTGCTTGGATGAATCGCAAGCTAAAACTCAAAACACACACAAAAAGTATAAAAGAAAAGGTGACTAAAAGGAATTAAGGTATGATGGAAGTTAGAAAATCAAATGGAGATTAATGATTATTCTTAGCTTTAAGGGGGAGCAATAGACTCCCTATTTTCTTCAATGGGTCCACTTGTTTTTTTTAAGTATCTTGGTGTTATTTTGTTAATGTTGTTTAAATATCAACTAATTTGAAGATTTTTGTTAATTATTAGTTTAGAAGTAATACTGCTAAATGATCAAAATATGGTCAAGAAGATTTGCATTATTATCTTTTCTAACAAAAATGGGATAAAAGCATGCATCTGAATTTCACATTAATAGAAATTATAAAGAGTGTTTGAGACTCTCAAATTGAGATAATTTGTATTATTGTTTGATGAACTTTATTACAATATAGAGGAGATTAAGAGTTACTTAAGCTATCCGAACTAATATATAACAAAGTTAACAAACCGAGCCAACCAACCTAAAGAAACTAATGCCATATATGATTTTGCAAGCTATACGTACGCAGTAGCAATAATGTGATGCTTGGACTGAAGATATGAGAAATGGGTTAAGCCGAACTATCTTGGTCCAAACGTAAATGGAAAGATAAAACGCTAACTAGTGGAAAGATAAAACCCTAATGAAAAACCTGATGGAGGCTTAATATGTAACTTTGTTTTTTCATATCACAAGCAAGTTAAATGGAAAGATAAAACGCTAACTAGTGGTTTTTCCACCCACGTTGGAACAAAGATGTGGAAAACGAGTGACGAAAGTGGGAAGCGTATACCAAATATCAATGTGCCGATAAAACAAATGTGTTGTCAAACATAGAGTATAACCCTTAAATAGTTGATCAATAATATACAACCTCATCATGACTTTCAATTAGGGCTGGCGTATTGTGTCAGACACAACCTGTTAAGATAAGAACACGAAATAGGTAAACGCGATCACGACACTATAACTTATCTTGTCATTTTTTTTCCAAACCGAACACGAAATTGTTTATAACATGATAACACAAAAAAAACACGATAACAGAAAAACTTGTTTATAAACATTAACCCTAAAAACGTATCCACAAAACAGTGAATGAGAGACTGAGCGACCGTTGGGGTTGAGAAGGTGGACGGGTGACGACGGATGAGTGATGGGTGACAATGGACGGGGACGGTTGACGGGTAACGAAGACGGTGGAGTTGAGAAGGAAGAGGATGGATGACTAAACGGTGTATATGTTCGTACTCTGTGATTTGAAAATGGAAAATTATAGTTCCTTGATCTTTAATCCACATATGTATAAAGTATACCCACACCCCATGTATAACTTTTTTTTTAAATAGAATTATTAACATGTCTTAATGGGTGCTTAACATGTTAACAAGTCTTTAACATGTTTAGAGATGAAACCTATTAATGCCTTATTGTGTCGTCAAGTAGCGAAGCTTGGTTCTCGAATCGGTGGGGGTCGGACTCAATTTTTTTTGATCGGTAGTGGCCGAAGATCAAACCGATAGGGGCGGGTCTCAACCCAGACTCAATTTACCTACGAAAATGGCAAAATTCCACCACTGCGGCAAAAAACGGTGGGGGCCGGGGCCCCCTCGGGCCCTTAAAAAGCTGCGCCCCAGATGTCGACCTGTTTAAGATGTAAGTGCACGTTCGTGTATGTCCCCAGCTAGTGATCCGGTATTGAATGTCGAAGGAACAAATAGAAGTTTGGTTCGAGTCATCGTAAGGTCGAATGAAAACAGAATGTTTTCATTCGGAACAATACAAGGTCGAACCAGTTCGTTCGGACCTTTGGTAGGTTGAACGGGAAATGTCTATATATAGGGGATAAGTTAGTTGGTAGTTAGAACTTTTAGAGTGTGTGATCATTTGTGATTATCCCCAGTTTTGTGAGAATCTCTGTATTAGGTCTAGGGATGATATGTAACATTCTACATTTGATCTAATACACGAGTAAAGTTATGAAAATTGCTCGGTGTTTCATATTCTGTTTTCATCTTGTTCTTAACTGATTCTATCTTGATCGGTTTGCACAACCCGAGGGTATTCCGCACCCTACGGTTGATATTCGTGAGATCTCGGTTCGTATCATTGGTCCTACATAAGACATGAAGGGTATGTTTGGCAAGGAGCTTTTATGAGCTTCAAGCTTTTAATAAAAAAAACTCTTACTCAATAGAAAGCCTTGTTTGGTTGGAGGAGCTTGAAGCTTTTAGGTAGGATAAAAAGCTCTATATTGAAAAGCTACTAGTACTAGCGTTTAAGAAAAATTTCATACTAGCTACAAGCTTTTAATGAGTAAATGACACAGATACTCATTCTATAATAAAAAAAACATTTATACAAGCTTTTAGTTAATGCTCATTTTGATCATTTTATGCATTTTATTAAAAGCTCCAGCTACTCTACCAAACACCAAAATATATAGCGACCAGCTTCCAGCTACAACCTCCAGCTACCAGACACCAGCTAGTTTTGCCAAACATACCCGAAATCTGTTAAGGTCAAACACAAAACATGTTAAGATCATGTAGATTTGTGTCATTTTATTGAGTTCGTGTCTAAATTGTTAGCCCTACTTTCTATATCGTTGTTTAAAAGGCTTTAGAATTTTCAAGAAAACTAATTCCTACTTATGATGGAGTGGTATGGAGGTTCAATGATAGAAACCACAGCTGAAAGGTCATTGGTTCAATTCTTGAGAGCGTCGGTTTTACCTATTATTCTATTATCGTGCTTTTGGGCGGGTGGATAGTCGGGTTTTTCCCGAAACTCGTGAACTTGGTGGCACCAGGAGCTCCCTTACATGTCTGGGTATGCCAGGTAGAAGTGGTCCTGATTTGACCGAGTAGAGACTCTAAATAAAATTCTTGGTGAATTTAGTTTACCGTTAAAAAAAAATATTTATAACAATACTATCAAATAATAGCTAGGAGTTGCAATTAATTAGTATATACTTTTGGGAGTTTGCTTTAAAAAGTGTTTAGATGAATTGTCTCCACCACATAACATCCTTTTACAAACATGGTTGTGATTCTCTAGATCTCATCAATCATTTCTTGTCTTGAGTTAATGCACTTTATAGTATGTAAAATATCATCTAGTTTTTTTTTTTCAATGACATTTGAAGCAATTGGCCTATATCATTACAGGCTAGACCAAAGTGTTAGCCAGAGCTCCACCGATTACACAACTTGTTGTTCAAAAAAAATTAGGCATGACCTATATCAGGGTAAACCAGGGTTTGAAACCTTGCATCTGTCCCCAAAGATATTTTTAACACTCATGCACTAGATGTTGCCCCAAAAAGTAAACTCCCCTGATTATCGCTACTTGCGTCGATCAAGCCTAAAACCTAACGTCTCGCTGACCTTAAAGCTAAAGCCATGCATCCTTGTCCAATAGATCAAGCCATAATTGCCTATCATATTCTAGTTAGACAAACAAATTTGAAGAATTAAGAGTGAGTTAACTAAACACTTAAACACTTATTGTGACACACACATATATAGTTTTGCTAAAAAAAGCCTTATTACTATATGTACATTTAGCTTTATGATGAATAATTTTATAAAATTCCGAGTGTGCCATTTTGACGAGGATATTTTTATCGACGTCTCATTTTTTTTTGTAAATCAGGCTGTGAGGAACAATTTACATGCAATTGATGCACAAGTACATGCTATCAAAGTTACCTTTTTTAAAGGTGTGGTTCAGTGATTATCCTCATGGACGCCAAACAACGTGCCCCCGAGTTCGAGTCCCACATGGTGCATATTTCAGTCGCTTCCTCTTGCGGGAATCGAACACGGTACCTAAGCAGTAAACCCCTAATGGGTTAAACCTTCTTACCTCATCCCAACCAATTGAGCTGAGGTGTCCGGTCATTGACGTTATCAATGTTACCTCACATTTTCTTTTCTTTCTTAATTCTAATATTGAAATTCGTTTACTTTCTTTGTCATTCTTGTAATAATGTAATGCTTTATAAATTCCTAAATGGATACAGTTCGTACATGGTTGGTAGCAATATCAACATCTATTTATATGGTACCCAGTATAGATGTTGTTGCATTTGAGTTGTATTCGCAATAGAGTATTTTTTATATTGTAAGATGTAGAATGTGTAAGTACCAAACTAGTAAATTAACGGACTGAACTGATACAATTCCAACAATATTGATACCACGTTGATGCCTGAACAACATCTGACCAGGATTGGTACTACTAGAAACCATTAGTAATGTCCGTTTGTATGGTTTTTAATTGATTAAAACACGAGTCGATATTCTTTTAAGCAAATCCCGGCTTTATTTTTATATATCTTTTTTATCGTGATATTAAATGTTAGCAACATATTAAACTGAACTAATGCTGACCAAATTGACACCACGACCAGGAACACTCCACTAGTTGACTCTAAAAGGTGTAGGATGGTTTCTATACCATTAATTAAGGGAAATTAATGACCAATATAAATGGAGTGTCGTGAACAACCACCAAGTCTTGCAAAGGGTAAAGGATAAAGGGAAGTCATTTGCTTTTTTTGCCGGACAATGTTTAACCATATGTTTTTTGATAGTTTAGTCTGCCACGACTTTCAAGAACTTCCCACTATACTTGCAACAAGGCATCTAGGTGTTGTCCGACATAAAACATAAGTCTTAGTAGGACAAAATCTTGGGGTTTCTTTTTGTTTCAAATAGCAAAAAACTTCTTCGTTGTTGCCATCGTTGGTAATAGAAAAATGTTGGGAGATTTCAGCGATTTTGCGTTTTAGAGAGTGTTTGAGAGTCAGAGAAGTAGTATAACCAAACATAAATATTTAACAACTAATACTAAATTATGAAGGTTAAAATGGTAAATACTTGGTTCCAAATGGCTTTATTACTGTTAGGGATTGCCGAACTGGTTCCAACAGTCAAACCTTACTTTCAAACGCTTACCTGGTACGCATACCTGACTGTACCTGATTTTCTGGTTGTAACCCGATTGGTTCTACAGAGTACTCCACCATAGCTCTAGTACCAGGGACCGCTTTCTATATGGTTTATTTGAAAATCTGGTTCCATACCCGTTGAGCCTTACCCGTTTTCCAGATACGACCCAATACCCAATTTGTGCATCTCTGTGGATACATGAAATATCTTAGACTATTAGTATATTCAAGGGTGTATGAAACTGTGAATCAACTATGTTTACGGGTAAGTAATGTCATATGAATACACTTTGTCCATTGGTAAGTCAATTTGATAATTGATACGTTAGGTATGTGCCTATGTGACATAGTATTCATGTACACAATTCCTCTATATACATATATGAAAAGTAAATTTCAAGAAGGGGTGTTTACGATTCGGCTATTGACGGCTTTAGGGGGCAGGGCACAAGCCCCATGTAGCCTGGGGCGCACAAATCTCCTGGCATCACGTCATTTCAACCCTAAACTATCCTAAAGTAGCCTAAACATCGGAAACGCAAGCCTAAAGTAGCCTCGAACCAAAGGACCCCACCATTTTACCATACCCACCAATCACACCACACACCCCGTGAGATGGTCCCCACCCAAGAAAAAAAACACTTTTTCCTTTCTCTCTTCAGCTTGCAGAAACCGATTCTTGAAGCCCAAAATGCTAGCCTAATAGGGAGGGGGTGTAGCCGAGAGGCTACACAAGCCTAACATCACAAACCGAGGGTGCCCCGTCCCCTCTTATATCATACCATGAGCCAAACTGTTAATTAGTATGCGAGAGCGCAATGCTGAAAATGAAAACGCAAAGTCTAAACATGCTTTCCTGTATATACACCAAAAAGAACATAAAAACCTCGAAAAATGGTTTATCTAGCATCGCAAATGAATGCTTTCCTATATATACACCAAAAATAGAATACCACCTATCGACCATCCCTAATGGTTTAATAAAAGTTAAAACAGTTTTAATCAAACTAAGGGGTTGTTTGGTTGATTAAGCGTTGAATCGATCATTAAGATGATTTGAATTAGGGTTGGCAAATCGTGTATACCTGACCTGTTTAGACCCGAACCTGTTAAGACACGATACACGAAACCTGACTACCTGTACACGACACGAAATTTTTTCGTGCTTATTTTTTGATACACGAACCTGTTAATTTTTTTAACAAGTATACACAAAAAGTACTTGTTAATACCTGTTTGCGAACAATATACTAATCGCATGTTTACAAACCTATTTAGTTAGAGAAAATTTCAAAAAGTTCACCAAAGACCTAGATAATACCTGTTTGCGTACCTGTTAATACCTGTTTGCGAACATTATACTAATCCCTTTTTGGAGTGAGAAGGGATTTAGGTTAAAGGGTTTGGGTAAAGCTTTTTAAAATATATTGTTAATTTTAAATAAATTCCAAATAGGTATTAACAGGTACCTGCAGGTAAACATGTATGTTACCTGTTAAGACACAAAAATTAACAGGTAAATTCGTGTCTACCTGTTTTAGGACACGAAACCTGTTAAGGCCATACCTGTACCTGTTAAGATCGTTCAGGTTTGTGTCAGGTAATCGTGTTCCTATACAAAATTGCCGGCCCTAATCTGAATGGCTAAGAGGCTCTGAATGGTTAAGAGCTGAATCATTCAGCATCCCTTATTAACTTAATGGTTCACTACTTAATCATTTCATTCAGATGCTGAAACAAACGGTCTGAATGCTGAATGATTCTGAACTGAATGGTTAAGAAGCTTATTAAGAGGCTACGAAACAGCCCCTAACTGTGCTACATATGGAATCATGACTTCATGAATGTCGAACAAGAGTTAGATACTTAGATACCATTTTAAGTTTTTAACTGAGCAACCACATGCAATTCAATTAAGCCCACTTGCATTTCTATTAACCCAATAGTCACTTAGCCCAATAGTACATATATTAATTTTTATGCCAATCGGCCGAAAGCTAAAAAAAACGACCCTGAAATTAAACTAATGGCCGTTTGAAATGTTTTACGTTTTAAACAGAACCGCAAAAACCCTGATTTCAAGTGATGGTAGTATGATAAAGAATCATTTCTTGTGGAAATAATATATGATCCTTGTCTTTAATGTCACTTTAGGTGTTCACGATCTGGTTCAAAACGGTTTTGACAAAAACGTTGTGTCAAACCACCCAAGAAACCAAGCAGGTTGTTGGACAAACGAAATTCATGGTTCATTTTGAATCATTTTTGTTTTCAAAATTGTTATTGTTAGTTTATATTAAAAACCCAAAAGTTATAAAAATGGTTAGCAAATACACTCTATATATTAGAGAGAAATGGTTGATTCAGTCTACACCGACTGTTTTAAATTCCAAATTTTAAACCAACAGTGTAAAATAGTCCAGTTCAATTTAGCTTGTAACACTATTCAACCCATTTATTTATCTGGTTCTCTACCTAGATGGTTTTATATTAGTAGTGAAAGGCTATATTGGAAACTCTTTTATAGTGAAAACTCTTTTTTTTCTGAGCTTTTTTATGAAATTTTAGAGTATGTAATACACATGATTTGAAGCATTTTAAGGCCAAAAAAAAGCAAAAAAGCGCCGAGCGGTTTTAAAAAAAAGTTTTTTGGGTAACATATGGGTAACACGTGTTATTTTCGATTAACACGTTTTACTAGAAAACTTATTTATTTAATTTTTAAAAAAAAATTGCTCGGCGCGCTTTTTTGTTTTTTTTTTTTTTGGCTAAAATGCTTAAAATAATGTATATTAAATGCCCTAAAATTTTCATTAAAAAAAGCTCCGGAAGTTAGAGTTTTCACTATAAGAGTGAGTTTTTACAGATCCTAATAACTCTATATTAGTAATCGTGTTTATAAACTAATCGTGCCTATATATTATATATATACAAAAAACACTTGAAATATAATATGTTTTATAAATCAAGAGAGAAAAAAAACAGATCAAGACGGCATGTGTGGTTTCGTTGACATTTTAGATAAATCCGAAGTGGATATCGGCTGTAAAATAACAAGACACAAACTTGAGAACCATTGATAAATACATAGCAACGAACAAATATCAATATAAATACAATACAATATTTAAATAAATGATTTGTCAAGTGTTACACTGATAAAAGTAGTTAGCTAGATTTATAATCGGCCGGCCGAATAATTAACTTAATTGACGCACGGCACTCGCTAAGTGGGGAGGGTGTATGTCGGCAGGTCGTGCCCCCATGATTGAAGTAACGTATCCTTTTTCTTGCTCAAAATAATAAATAATAAAAGGTATTTCAATGGTTAATTTAATTTGCCATTGAATAAAGAAAACTGATATTTGATTAGTATGCGTGCATCAAAATCAGTGTTGGGTGCCACGGTGAAGCACCTTTACGGCACCAATCGTAGCCCACCATTTGAACCACCACCCATGAACCTCTTCTACCGACAGCATCACCGTGGAATTTTCTGCTTCCTCTCCCCCTCTCTCCTCAGCATCTCTCTCTCTCTCTACTCTGCACCTGTGAATACTTGAGTTAACTAGAACAAAAGATTGCTTACGAGATCACTACCAGTGATA